>JBBPRK010000018.1:0-84518 GCA_038093075.1 Boletus patriciae
GGGGGGGGGGGCGGGTGGGGGCGGGGCTGCGGCCGGGCCCCTCGCGGTGCGCGGGGGGGGGGGCGTGGTGGGGTTGCTGTGGGCCGCTCTGCGGGTGGGCGGGGGCGTGGCGCGGGATGTCATGTAAGCTGGGTGGAAAGGCTAGTACGTTTACCCGACGCCATGGACACCCACTCCGAGTCCCTCCAGCACGCACGTCCCTTTCCCTCCTCCTCCGCGCCGTGCTCACCGTCTCCCGCAGCTCCTGGCAGCGCTCAGACAGCACAGTGCGCGCCCAGTTCCATTCTCTCGACGCGCGCTGATGGCCCACAGCGCTCGCCCCGATACCCGCCCTCCCTGCGCTCAATCGCGGCGATGTAATCGAGATCCAGGGCCCGGCCTCGTCAGGCAAGACCCATCTGCTCTACCACATCCTCTTGTCCTTCCTCGTCCCCGTCCGCCCACAGATCGCCGCCGTCGTTTACGACACGGACGCCGCCTTTGACGTCCAGCGTTTCCGCCACCTTCTCCTCTCACGTATATCCCGTCTCCCGTCCAGCACCCTCGACCCCCAGGAAACCGTCCGCCGGGCTCTTGCGCGCTTGCACTTATTTCGTCCGACGTCCCTCGTCCAACTCGCCGCTTCGATCGCGAATCTCCCGGCTTACCACTCGTCCCACATGCCAAACCAAGAAATCGCGGTCCTCGCGATAGACTCGATCAGCACTTTTTACTGGGCCGATCGCTTTGCCGCCGAGCAGTTGCGCAATATCGCCCCTGCAAAGGACAGGAGCGTTCCCATGGTCCCCCTCCATCACGTCCTCGATGCTGTCCAGAGCGTGCGGCGCTCGCATCGCCCACTCGCCGTCCTGACAAACTGGGCGCTCAACTCCGCATCTCGCTCCCAATCGTTGTACAAGCAGCATCTCCATCCCTTTCCTGTTCTCGAGGATGGCATCGCGGCCCTTGGCGCCAAGCTATTGAGCGATACCGATCATTCTTCCTCATCTCCGTTCCGGCTGGCCCACCATATTACCTTGTCATCTCCGTCATCTGACCTCCCTGCTCCGCCCCTTGGCGATGCGCTACTCCCCGAAGCACGTCATAGCAAGGGGGCTATCGATAATGGACAAGTGCACTGTCTGACAAGGTCGTCCGGAACCCGGGACGCTGTTTGCTCCACCTTTCAGATCACAGACGACGATATCCTTGCAATTGATTGAACCGATACTGCAACACGATATCCCATTTTGAACAACTATAACACATTGGTTTTCATAACTATCTGCGAGTAACGTCCGCGAGAAATATGAATACTGTACGTAGCGTAATTATTGACGACTATATGCAGAGATTAAAGTAAACTATAATAAATATCTATAGACGAGTAAATTAGTCCCGAAGGTCCAGTGGCCCAATCGTTCATCGCAAAGAAGAGTAGATAGTGTCCAGATGCACCCGGTAAGCTTCTTCGACTGCTTGCCGCCTAATATTCCCTTTCGTCGCGGTCCTAGGAAGCGACTTGGATGGGACTATGACGATCAACTCGGGGGAAGTGATGCGTTCGTGGAGATAGCGTCTGCTGTGAAAAGGCCGGGTTTTGCGAATAATTTCCCTTTTGAGCTTGGTGTGATCTATCCCAGCGACAGGTTCGACAAAGAGAACCGGTGATGGCCTGCCTGTGCCGACAACAATGCAATCTTCAATGAGGTCACCGCAGGCCGCCCGAACGTTATCTTCAATGGCCCTGCAAAGGTTCGTAAATCAACAGCCTCAAAAACCTTGGAGTGACGTGAACATACTTGGTGTCACAACGCAAGCTGTTTTCGCTCTTTATCCAGTCGTCATTACGACCGCAAAAGGTATACGAGCCTGTAGCCATTTCCTGGAACAAATCACCAGTGTGAAAGTGGCCATCCGTCCCCCTCAGCGAGATATCCGGACAATCGCCAGAGTCGGCCAAAATTACTAGTTCCAGTAATTGGTTTGATGACTGATGTCCAGAGGTGGCGTCGATGGGAATGAACGCGTATGAAGTATTAGGAACGGCACGAAGCAGTGCAGCGTCCCGGCCACTGCCGCCTATGGAGAGGAGCATAGCGCCACATTCCGTGTTTCCGAACAGATTCTGCGGCGCAATCAAAACGATGTCCTTGAATTCCAAAAACAGTACGGCATACCTTGATCTTGACCCCATTGCGGTAAGCAAATTCCTCATCTTCACGATGGAGCGGCAAACCGCTGTAGATGATCTCGCTGAGACTCCGCAACTGCTCCAGAAGCTTTGGATGTAAACGGGCATTACGAAGATGGGAGGAAAGGAATGTGGAAAATTGATTTAAACGGTTAAGCTGACACCGGAGAATCATGTCGACCAGTTCTTCAGAGGAAAAAGCGATTTTAGTCGGTTGAATAGTACAGGTTCCATGTTGCAGGGCACCGATCAGCACTTGGAAGAGAACATCAGGATCATCGCAAGAAGGGAGCAGAACTCGTACTCACTGAAAGTTTGGGCAATGTGGCACATGCTACCCCTGTGAAAAGAGGATCAGTATGAGCAAAGACGAGTGATCTGCAGGACTGACATCCAGGTAGTGACGTCTTGGCGCTGGGGATCGCGAGGAGCACAGATAAGCTTGGCTTTGGACGCGGCTGTGCTCAGCCATCGTTGGCTACAAGGGACGAGTTTGGGACTGCCTAATGTAGACCCGCTTGTGTGGAACACGAAGACTGTCTGACCCCCACTCTTAGGGGAGAGTGGCGGCAATTCTTCCAAACAAGGTTCCATTTCATCCTTTCCGATTGCGAGAAAGGCTGATAAAGGAAAATTTGATGTGGCGTGGGCGAACTCGGGGGCATATATCAGAGCACGGGCATTCTGTTTGCGGAGGAGCTCGAGGACAACGTCAGGATTCGGAAGCCGTATGCTGAACAACTGAGGAATATAGCCGGCTCTTGAGATGCCATATATGTGGAGGACGTCCTGGTAAGTCATTCCACCAAGCCTACATAGAGGTCAGCAAGTCAGAGTGGGGGTGGATGAATAGGGCTGACCAAAGGCCGACGACCGAGTTGGCTGGAATGCGGACGGACTTGAGCAGCCGACGGTAGTAGCGTGCGGTGTATTCGACGTCTTCCTTGAACTGCCGATATGATATGGGAAGCCAATCATGTACCTGACCGGTGGTGGGATCTGATCGTGGGACCCTGAAGGCCGGCGCGGACGGGTAGAGGGACGAACTCTGCTCGAGGATCGTAAGGTGGGATGAATGCATGAGAGGGGGAGCTGAGTGAGGGTACAGGAGGGGCAGGGGTGGTGCCTTTATATGCATGCTGTCCACGGAGCCACGTCCTGAGTCAAAGCGCTCCGATACGGAGTTAGTGACAAATGCGGGTGGAAAGAAGAGGTTGTTAGGCCGTCGTCGAGGTCGAATAGCCACCGTCGCGGTGATAGGGCCAGCGTTGAAACATGTCGCAGGCACTGCAGTGTTGCCAGTGCTGAAAAGTTGGATCGTGACGGCAGGGGGACTTGGCGCCGTAAACGGCCACACGGGATCGGAAGATCTTCAGATTAGACAAGGCAACTTATGAGAACCTCGGCCGAGAGCGACTGCGGCGTCCCACCACGGAAGTGAAAGATGACTCGACGGGGCAAGCACCGCTCTGAACAGGCAGTGGGTCGCCATTCCTGCAAATGAAGAGCAGGCTCGCCACGTCAGCGCCTGGGTACCAAGTCGCACGCCGGCCGTTGGCCGAGTCCCCGATTGCGGCGGAAGCTCACATCCTTCCTGCTCGTGCGTCCATCATATGGACTGGAAGAGAGTGACGACGTACCGCCAGCGTCACAGCCTCGCCGGGATATTACTGCAGCCGAGCTCGTACACGTGGCTTGCTGTAGTAGGGTTCCTCGCGTCGGTTCTCCAAGTCCACCGTGGAAATTCCCCGGCTGTCTCCGCGCAAACTTGCAGTCGGGCCAGCAGCTGCAGTGACTCGCAGCAACGCACTTCCCTAGCGCAGGTATCCCTCATTTCACCCCTTTCACGCGCGGCCACGGCTCATTCTCCTCCCAGGTTCGGTGGTGGACGTGACAGCCTCACCCAGTCTGGCTGCCCATGCTAAGGGGCGCTGGCCGTCAGCATCTACACTCTCTCCACCCGTCATGCGCCCTGCACGCCCTCGCACTCGCCAAACACCACACTCCGCCCATCTCGCAAGGCACTCCCCTTGCCCGCGTTTACCAAGCGCCCCCCCTGGCGCGTCCGGAAACACGGCCTCCACTGTCCGCGACTTCGCGTCCTCCCCGCCCACGCAGTCCAGCCGGTCGATTCCCTTGCGGCATCATAGACACCATCGACGCCTTTTCTTCTGCAACGAAGGAGGAAATCACGTCCCTCGTGTCGGATATCAACGCTTCCTTCAATTTGCGCCGGTACTTTCTCCAGAGGGAGTCTGCAAGGCGTCTCGCACAGTTTCTAGCATCCACTTCCCGGCCGTCGCGAGCCCACTCTGTAATGACCCTTGCACACGCACTGGGCTGTCGGTTCAAACCGAACCATTTCGAAACTGTCCTCCATCAGCTCTCCCTGAAGGAGTATTGGTCTTTGGTCCCCCCTTTGGTGTCCCTCGCACGCGATCAATGCGGCAAGACCACAGCCCGTCTTCTCAATTGGAGAACAAGAGCTTTCATAGAGTGCCATCGCTTTGGTCGCTTAGATCACGTGCTCGACGAATTCGCTCAGGACAAGGTTCAACCCACTCGAAGGACGTTTCACCTTCTTGTTTCCGGACACCTTCGCAACCAGGACTTGGATTCTGCCAAAACATGTTTGCAGCTGATGGAGAAAGCTGGTTTTCCCGTCGATGCCTCCACTCACGCACTCATCGTTACCGCATATCGATCACTAGGCTTGGACCCTCAGGTCCACGCACGTGCGTTCGACGCCTTGCCTCATGTCGGTGTTCGGACGTCCACTCGCGTGCTCAACAGCATTATCCAGCATTTCCTCGACGTTGGCGACGAACGCAGTGCTGTGGAACACATCAACCGAATGATTGGCCCCCAGACTTCCAGAAGAGAAACCGCCCATCATCCAGGAGGTACTACCACAGGAGTCGACGGCGCCACGCCCTCGCCCACCGATTCTTCCCCCCCTTCATCCGTGATCCACCCGGATGCGGCTACATTCACAATCCTGATCAATTATCTAAACACCCAGCGACAATTCCATCGAGTCCACAAGGTAGTGAACCGCATGGTCGAAATCGGTGTCAAACCCGATGCCGGTATGGTAGCTGCGCTTATTCGCACCTACTGTCTCAGCGGTCGTGACGACATGGCTATGGGCTTGTTGGCTGCGATGCTCGAGCCAGACGCGGACGCCCAGGGTGTGCTTGCCCTTCTCCGCGTGAAAGGCATGCCCCAGCTCCCTATCAACGTAATGGGCATCCCTTTGACCGTACATGTCTTGAATGCTGCCCTACCCCGAGTAATGGAGATCCGCGGACTCAGTGGCGCAAGATTCATCATTCGTATCATGCGGTCCAAGGGTATTCAGTCAAATGCGGCCACCATCGAAGTGTTTCTCAATTACCTCGACCGCATAGAACACGTCGACACACGGCGGCTGACCCAGGTTCTGCGGAGCATGTCACGAAAGGTTCACGGTCCGACTATTCGACATCTCAACATCATCCTTCGTAACGCATTGCGCCGAGAGAAGCACAGGGTTCATGGTAGTGGATGGGATACTACTGCAGCCAGGTTTTCGCCGACAAGGAGGTCCACGTTCGCGTTCCCAGAGAATCGTAACATCCTCAATTCCGAGAACTTTGATCCCAGCGGCGGCCACCACCACCAGCGCGATAGTTCTTGTCTTCGGTCTACCATTCTTGCTCTCTCCCGCAAAGGAGTCAAGAATGATCGGGCTACCTTTGCGATGTGGCTCAAGCACGAAGGCATCGTCGACCCTACTCTGGGGACCGCGAAGTCTGTATTTCGCCATATGGTCGACAAGGGCATGCATCCGAATCGTTATCACTTCACCTCTCTTATGGATGGTTTCGTGCGGGCCGGAGACATGCAGGCTGCTGAACAGGTCATGCGATCTGCCAAGGCAGCGGGTTTTGAGCCAGATGTGGTGATGTGGACGGTGCTTATTTCAGGCTACGGACGCAAGGGAGAACCTGGGTTAGCAATGAGGGCTTTCCGGACGATGGTCGCTGCTGGCATTTCGCCTGACGTGCCAGCTATTGACGCTCTTGCCCATGCGTACTTTGCTGTTGGAGCATATTCGATAGCCAGAAAGGTTTTGCTTGAGCTGTGGCCTCGAGTAAAGCCGTTTCCGAGCGAACTCAAAAATGCATCTCTCAAGCAGCTGGCGCGCGTATTTCGCCAATCAGAGGACCCAAGCGCGACTGGGAAGGGACCTTTGACCCCACAGGAGCAACGCTCTTTCAACCGGAAGCTTCGTCACGTTGTGCAGGAGTGGAAAGATATATAGCACGTCCTTGGTTGTGCGATGGGCCAGTTGATGGACTTTTGTCACTGTAGCTCCGGGTGTGGCCTTGGGATAGTACATATATGATTCCACGAGGAAAGGAACGAAATACACTCATACAAACTGGCAAGTATCCCATGCCAAAATAAGTTTCCTATCGCATGTGTGCAAACTTCTGATCCAACAGCCGTAGAGCTTCCTTGACACCGTCGGCATTGACCTCTCTCACCCTCCGTCGCCCACATTCGATAAGAACATGTTGTGGAACTAGCTGTGGCGGCGATTCTTGCTGTCTCTGCTTCTGATGGAAATGCTCGTGAGGGTCCGTGAGTACCACAGATTGATCTTCCCTCGCAGCAGTTGGCTCATGATGGGAGAGCCGTGCATCATGATCTGGTGTTCCAGAACCCAGTGCGGGTGATATTACGACACGAGATCCAGTGCATTTTGATTTGCGGGCGACTACTTCTGCCAGCAATGTTAGGTCCGCGAAAGCAACGTTGGGATGTGACTTGAGCTGACGCCATGCGTCGTCCGTTGGCATGGTTTCCGGGCCGCGTGGGGATGTTGTGGAAGAAATGATAGGCGCGATACCACACGAACCGCATTTATTGATGTCGCCGCAGCAGCCACCGACTAAAATTTTATCTGTTTGAGAAGTTCTTTTGGGGCAATCAATGCAAGGCAGGGTATTGTTCACTGTGTGACCGATGGCCTGGCAAAATGCCTTGCCGAAATTGTCGTCGGCGCATGCCATGCAATTTTCGGGGTCACCTGAACACTTGGAAGAGGCTGCGGCTTTGGATGTGATTGGGAATACAGGATCTGCCCTCGAAGCGCCCGTCCTGCGACGAATAGGAACGGGCGCCTGGAAGGAAGGCAGATTGTCCAGTATACTCATACCGGCAGTCGGAGCAGTGTTGACGTGCACGGATTGGTCTAGTGATACGATTGACTGCTGGCCGAGGCTCTCACTTTGGAGAGCAAGTTGATGGGGCGAATTGTTTGCCTGCTGGATAGTCATTTCTCTGCACATACAAGGCGCATCTGGGCACAAGATGCAGGTATATGGGTCTACGGGATCTTGGCCGTCCATAGTACTAGTTGCATCATTTGTTGTCGTGAATGAGAGGAGATTGTTGATTGGCGGAGGTGTGGGGAAAATTGAATGTCGAGAATGACTCTCGTGTCCTCCGGGAGAAAAGGTGCCAGCCGAAGCGGTGACGTCGGGAGAAGACACCAAAGAAGACGATGAAGATGGGAAAGAGGGATGGAGAGCAGAAGGGAGAGCTTCTTGCATGTCTTCGTCGCCCCTGGGCCGCTTTCTCGCGGAGTCGGCAGGAGGGGAAGTTGGGGAAGACGTGGACGTGTCGCCATGCGCTCGCTTCTTGTCCCTGTCGATAAATTCGTCGCGTTCCAGCTCCAGTCGAACGATTTTCTCCCGGAGTATCAGATTCTCTTTGCGGAGGTCCTCGTTCTCGTCCTTCATCTTCTTGGCGATGTTCTGCAGAGCGACATTACGCTCGATTTCTCCCTGTTCGTAAGAATGCAAACGGGCTTGAAGCTCTGCGAGTTGTGTTTGCTTGCGTTCGCGAAAAGCGCGCTGGGCGGCTCTGCACGAGCCAAGTTAGCTCCAGTTGGGTGTATGGGATGTGAGGTATCTTACCTATTCTGCACACGTCTACTGGCAGATGATTCCTCGACCTGCAGCGGAAATCAGCTTGTGAGCGAGCATTGGACACGGGAAGACGAACGACATCGTCTTTTGGGACGGTTGCACCGATGGTGGCCTCCTTCGGCTTTCGGCCGGGCTTTGGCTTAGCGGGAATGACCCACTCCTTCGAGGCTGTGGTGGTCGAGGGATGAATTGCACAACCACGGTAAGAGGAAAATGTGTGCGTACGTTGTGCCCAGAGGGTGGAGGAGGAGGGGGCAGTCTCTGAGGCAGGAGACAACTCGACCGGGGACATGGCGGTGGCCGATTAGATTTCGATACAACGCCAAACTCGATAGCAAGGATACATTGACATAACACAGCCACGCCCTACTTATTCCACAATCTCCTCCTCGATCTGTTCAATCACTTCATCGATCCATTCCTCAATCTCCTCTTTCGCCTCCTCCTCTCCAACGCGCTCGAGTCTCTGCCCCCTGTCCCGCTTCTCGTCCGCAATATCACGCTTGCACCGTGCCCGCCATGCATTCCATTCGTCGACCAACCGCTTGCGATGCGCGATCAGCTCCGCGCTGACGTTGCTTTCCTCTGTCGCGTCTTCTTCATCAAATGTGCGGCTGTACTCCTTCAGGTTTCGACGGATTTGTCGCTGCTGCTCCTTTGTCAGCAGCGTGCGTGGGCGAGGTCGCCATATGAATTGTTTGAACCGGTCCAGGATGTGCTTCTCGAGCTCTTGCCCGCGGAAGTCCCAGACCGCATATCCGTTTTCAAGCTAACTCCCCATCAGCAATCATCAGCGCTCGTTCACCGTAAATCCTACCGTATGCCTCCATGCACTCGCACTCGTCGCCAGGTACCTCCCGCTTGGATCCCACTCCACATCTGTAACTCCGTAGTGATCCGCTGAGCCGAGCTGCTGAATACCAGTGCCCCACTCCACCGTCTGGCCTTCCCTGCGCTCTTCGCTGTTAAAATCGAGGTCCCAGAACTCAAGCTCAGACTTGGTAGACGAGCCAACAGTGGCAAGGACCACATGACGTCCTCGCGGTGACCACCGAATAGTGTTGCTCGTACGAGATGTGAGCGTGCCTAATATAGTGCATTAGCAATGCCAAAAACCACACGGCACCATGAAGCGCACGTAGAAGCCTGAAATCGTTCTTAGTTCGGTCGAGTTGGTAGAAACTAATGTCAGTCTTGATGGTGATACCCGGACCCGGGTTACCGAGATTCGGGTCGCCACTCGAAACGATGGCAAATCGTTCGCCTTTAGGTTCCCATGAGAAGTCTGTTCCGGCATCTAGATACCCAGTCAGCACAAGTGAACGTTCAAGGGGAAGTGAATCAACCTTTGAGCTCTACCACTTCCACGGGAAAGTCTTTTTCACGGACTCGGAAGATTTCAAGGTTGCAAAAGATCGATTTCTTCGTTTTCGTGTGGCGATCGACTTTGACACACAGGAAGTCACCATGGTTTTGCCAGTAAAGCTTACACTGCCAGAAGTCCATTAAACATCAGCTTTCTATCCAAAGAGTCAATCCACCAACCTCTGTGACATTGAATAGATTCTTTTGGCGCAGAATCCGTCTGCTGGGAAACTCTAGAAGGGTAACCCTCGCAGGTTGATTAGCCACTTCAGGTGTCCAATATGCAAGCATGTTCTCCCGAACTTTCTTCGGCGGTTTGTCTGCTCTGGCCGCCTTCTCATTATCGTCCCTATCCTTGTCACCGTGGGGACACCATTCAAAGTCAACAACACCCTCAATCTTCAAGCTCTTCTTGTCGTGCAGACCCATACTAGGGAGCTCATACACGCTGATTTGTTGACCAGGTGTCACTCGTGCGACATACTTATCATCGGCGCTCCATTTGAGCGCGGGCCACTGCATTTGTTTTTTCACAGAAGGGTCTTCGCTTTCAGAGAGGGCTGTAGGGAAAGTCCGGAGTAGGCGACCCGATTTGACATCCCAGACAGCGATGTTGTTGCCTTCGTCTTCCGGTGAAAAATACTCGGGACCTTGAGGGAGAGTTGGAGATACAGTGATAGGATCATGCGACCACGTAACGATATAATTCTCGCAAGGGGAGAAATCGATCAACTTGACAAAAGGGTGAGCAAATCGTTGCTGGGGCTCCCAAGAAGTACCGCCCCATAAGCGGACACCCTGGCGAAAGAGGGTTGCAAAGTATGTGCCGAGAGGAGACCATGAGGCATAGAGCTCGGTCCAATTCTGGGGAAAACGTCAACAACGCCGAGTGTCACGACTACGAGGCAGACCTTTTTCAAATATGCAACTTCACACTGAGATGGTTTCCCGTGCCAATGTATCTCTACATCATCACCGCGGTAGGTGACGTACTGATCACGCCCTTGTGGATCGGCGAGCCAAGCCCGAAGGTGTTCCTACGGGAAAGATCAATACGGGGACAGAGCCGATTTTCATCCGCAAACCTTGGATTGAAATTCTTCTATCTTCGGTTCAACATACGTTTCGTCCACGTTCGCATATTGTTCAATATCGGTAAATCGATTGACAAGGAACGTATGTTTTGAGTCGAAAGGATGACCATGCATGACGTTGATCGCAAAGGTTGCTGCGTCTGCGCTGCCTGCATCGACGAATAAGTAACTGGAGAGTGGTCGATTAGCGACGCTACCGATCCGAAGGATGGTATTGGCATACCCTTTGCTTTTGCCTGAAGCATCGTCCCAGGGAACAGAGATGTTTTCAGGTTTTAGAGCTGCACCCTTCTTGGTGAACTCCTTCGAAATTTTTGCGAGAAGTTTCTCGAGTTTTGATTTATCAATCACTGGTACACCGTCTATGACAATGACATTGTCCAAGCCATCATCGAGGGCGACTTGATATCTGGGGATCATGAGCATTGCAGCACACGAGTCAGCGGGGGCGCCTACTTTGCCTCGATGTCTGCGAAATCGGGTTCCTCATCGAGATTGGGATGGGAGGTTCCGTTTGGGACGGCCATCTTGGTGTTTTACAACTGCACGGTCAAGTCAAACTTGTCCGAAAAACGCAGTACTTGATGATCCGTACTCTAACGTCTGCGGGCTGGAAAGAAACGAATTATTTTCAAGATTATCACGATGTTGGGTTGGGGTTAGGGTTTGTTAACGAACGTGCCAGCAAGCGAACAAGGCCCGGGATCTCGACCCCAGCTTCATCGCGTGAATCATGACGCGTGATGGGGCGACTGACGGATCCCGCTATCTCGGTACGCACCTTCAGGCCAATCACTGCCTCTCAAGATCTCAAGTCTGGCTAACTCTGCTCTCCTTCTCAGTGTGGCCCATCCCCCCACCGAATCGGGGCGCGTCCGTGCCTCACTGCAGAGCAACGTGACGCAAGGCATTGGTTGCGGTTCCAAGGTGTGTGCCTTTTGATGACAGCGCCCACGGTGCAGTACCATGTGGATTCATGCGCTCTAGCTCTCATCGTTCTTGAATACGCCACGTGCGTTCTCGTATAAAACTATACGACAGCATTCCCTCTGCTGTTTTGAATCGATTCCCCTGCTCGGATAGTCTCAAGTTCGGCCTCCTCATACTATATCTCATGTCGGTCGAGAAAGAGGTCCGCTCCTCCGAGGGGAATGAGACCAGTGGCCCTCGGAACATCTCTCTCCACGCTTATGAAACGAATCTCAAAGCAACTGCCCATAAACTCAATGAAAAGGAGTCACTTAGCGCTTGGTTCACCATCCTTGCATCTGGTTTTGGTTTGATCAGTGACGGGTGTAATTTTATATTCCGTGCTCCCGCAGAAAACCATCTGAATAGGATCGTTTCAGATCAAAACAACTTAATGACCATGTCAAACGTAGGACTTCTTTCATCCACTTATCACCAGTTCTGGACTGTCCTTCTAGGTTGTCTTCAAGGCACTTTACCCTGAAGATTATACATCGGCCGTCTCTACTCGGGTGTCAAATGCGCTTCTTATTGGTTAGCATATGTGAACAACGCTCAAGACGATCTGACATTCCAGGACCTGAATTAGGCGCTATTATCGGGCAACTTATTGTTGGCCTAATTTGTGACAGGGTTGGCCGCAAGGTTGCCCTTGTGAGCACCACCTTGCTCATCGTCCTCGGTGCCACTCTTGGAACTGCCGCCCATGGTGCTAACGGGAGTCCACTTGGTCTCTTTTGGTTCCTGACTGTTGCGCGAGGAATCACTGGTGTAGTAAGTCACCCGCACTTGCGCACTTGTCTTTGTCATTGATTCCTGCAGGGTGTCGGTGGAGAATACCCTGCCTCGTCGACGAGCGCGAGTGAAGCAGCGAATGAGAAATCTATCCAGAATCGCGGGCCAGGTACTACCCATCTGCTCTCCATCTTCCCATCCTGATTTTTTTTTCGCAGTCTTCATTATGGTCACGAATTTCGTTCTTTCGGTAACTCCCTGCGTTCCCTTCTTCGAGGGTTTCACGAATCCATAACATACCTCTGAATCAGTTCGGTGGTCCATTGGCCGTTTCCGTGTTCTTGATCGTGCTCTCTGCAGCTGGAGAACAACATCTTCAGACTGTGTGGCGCGTTTGCTTTGGGTTTGGTATCCTGTTGCCTCTGTCCGTGCTCGTCTTCCGTCTGCGGATGTTGAGCTCCAAACTTTATCGGAAGGGTGCAATCAAGCGTAATGAATATTTTGATCTCGAACGAAACACCACTGATCTTTCGCCAGGTCGTGTTCCCTACTGGTTGGTAGTGAAACGTTATTGGCGTGCCCTCATTGGTACCTGCGGAGCATGGTACCAGCTCAATCCCGAATGACCAGGCAACATCTGACTTTTTAACAGGTTCCTTTATGACTTCGTAAGCATCGGCTTTTCAGCTTCTCGAGGTCTTCAACGGCGTGTACGACCCTTAGGTTACGTTTCCGAACGGTGTGTTCTCTGGGACAATTATTTCCAGTGTAATCCACGACAGCGATATCAAGAAGACCGCCGAGTGGCAACTTTTACTTGGAACGATAGCTTTGCCTGGCGTCTTTGTCGGTGCCTGGCTCTGCAATCGGATAGGAAGAAGGAATACTGTAGGTGTTAGAGCACAGGTTCTGGGTAATGACTCAGCCATCTCTCTAGATGATCTTGGGGTTTTCCGGCTATTTAGTGTTTGTGAGTTTTCTGCTTCCCTGGTCTGCTACATGTTACAGAGCGGTCGCCTCTTAGGGTCTCATCATCGGCCTTTCGTACAATGAAATCACGACAATCATACCCCTTTTTGTGGTTTTGTGCGTCAGGAGAATCGGCTTATGGAGATTCGCTAAGTGAGATCATTTTCAGCTACGGGTTGATGCAGTCGTTCGGCAACATGGTATGTGGCATCCAGACGTCCGTCCACGTGCTCATGGGATTGCAGGGACCGGGTGACATGCTGGGTTTGACGAGCTCAGAGTGAGTGCGCTCTTCCATTTCGTTTGAAACCCAACGACCTTTGCGCAGGTCGTACGCGACCCCCGTGCGGTACGTCATTACATGCATGTTTGGTTGGTGCCGGTGAGATCTTAAACTAGTTGTTAGTGGGACATGCTACGGCCTTTCTGCAGCCATCGGGAAGACGGGCGCTGCCGTTGGCACCCAAGCGTTCACACCCATCCAGAATAACCTCGGAAAACGGTACGAGTAACCTTTCTCGTTGTGCAGACGCAGCTGATGCAGCCGGTGAAGCTGGACATTCATCATCGCTGCTATCTGCGGTGTCACTGGGGTGCTTGTGACATACTTCTTCGTGCCCGATATGACGGGAGTCGACCTCGCAGACGAGGATGCTAAATTCATGAAATACCTTACAGAGAATGGCTGGGAAGGTGAGATTGGAGAGGATGATGACAAGGGGCTGATCGCTGCGGGTGAGATTTGATGAGAGAAGAGTATATACAGTTTCGGTCACGTGCAGACTTTTTAGCTGGCGTGAAGTTGTTCTCGGCTTTCGCATTGCAAGCTCAAAAGAGTCAACCTTCTGAATGTCTGCGCAGGTTCTTTGTAGTGCAACGCGTCGTTCACTTTGTAGTTCGTGCCTGCTGTCTCGTCGCGCCAGTGCTTACTACTCGCAGTCCGTTGCTGGCCGTATCCAGGATTCCGAAGCTGCCATCTCTGCCGGTACAAGTACCAGGACGCAAACAGCAACCCGGAGCAACTCTCACCATGCAGTCGCGAATACCAGAAATCCACTGGGCCCGACCCGGCTGGACCGTTACCTCGCGTCCATGAGAGCAGCTGACTTGGAGCCGACCCTGGATGATGTCGAGCGGTGTAAACCGGAAAGCTTTTCGCGGCCAGACTCGTCACGCTATGCCGCAGAGTACACGAACTTGCTGGAGACGCTTTGTCGATCTTTCAGCAAGGATCAACTCCGCCGTTTTACAGAGCTCTACAAGCTCGATCCAATATGGACCCGTTCATCACGTCGGAAGACTGAATATGCAGAGTCAATAATAGAAAAGGCATGGGGTTGGCCATCATTGAAAGAGATAGAGAGAAAACGGCGGGATACGACTGAAGTGCTTGTAAAGTGTCAGTCATCCCCTTACATGTGATACCCCCTTCAACGAGCTATGTTGCAGCATTCACTGTCACACCCAGCCAACTGTTTTTAATAATGGGAAGAGGTGCGAGACACGAGTTTTCCGCGATAGTGTATTTACGTTTCCCGAAAAGATGGGGCCGATCTGCTGCAGTTGTCGACGCAGTATAACGTGCATATATCCTTGGCGTCCAACCCACTCGCTCTACGTGTTGAAGGTTTACGAGGCTCTTTGAAGGGATTGACCGAATATATCAGCTCCTTAAAGAAGGTACGATCCCTCTTCTTACTTTATGCATCCTTCAAACCGTCACTTCCTAGGGTATAATTGACGAGATACTTGAACTTCCAACCGGTCGTCCTGTCCGGCCAGATCTCTTGCAACGCATATCCCGGTTAGCTGGTGCGTATGTTGAGAATCATGGTCACAGAGGCAAGGTGTGCATTCTGAACCTAAGCTTATAAACCTTGCTCATTGTCACACAGATCCGCATATGTGCCAAGCATCTCAGCGACATTGTTGCCGCCAAACGATTGGCGCTTCGCGCTTCACTGGAGGTCGGTGTGTTTTCTAATAGCGACATGAGTTTGTGATTTATCGGGCTTCCAGGTTGGAACGGAGGCGCGCACCGTTTGTTATGACCCACCCAGCAAGATAAGGGACTCCCCTGTTGAAATCTCTGAGCCGCAAAGGTATTCTATATATCCGTTCGTCACTCCTTCCACGTTCCCATGGACGATGTATTCCGGTGGTGCATTCCGACTGCGCCGAGTTGCGGATTGGTTGGGCGTCGACTCTTACGAAGATGTGGTATCTACCGGTGGACTGGCTGATAATCCACACCGCCTATTAAACCTTGACCAGTGAGTATGTTGCATAGAGGTTACTGACATAGCTAATTGCGCCCAGGAGTGGAGAGGAGCTCAACCGACTTGTCTGCCCAACCGTGCCCGAAAGCACCTCGTATCGTCAGAGAATTATTACGGCTTCGTACGCGTATTCTTCGTTCCCCGGATTGGTACTAAAGGATGTTCAGGCTAGGTCATATCTTAATATCATCAGGTGATAATTCACAACGAGCTACAATATTTCCTCCATTAGGAGGTACCTTGTCTCTTTCGGACGTCCTCAAGTGGATTGAAACATCCGGCACACCATTGACTTTTGTTCCAAGGTCCGTATCGCTGGGTTCCATCTGAGTCGCTAACATCTTCATTTATGCAGTGTTCCACTTACTATGATGACGGTCGCCGTTGGTAAACGGAGAGCTTTACACCGGCTGATTTACAGGACATTGCCGCAGATAGCTGACGGGGTTGCAAAACTACCCCAACACGTTTTGAAATTCGAAATGGAGCTTTCTGGTTATTCATCCACCAGCACTCAAGCAACGCAAGGCATTGAAAACGCCCCGAAACTCAATGATATGCTGTCGTCCGACAAGTCGACTTCAAGCGCAGACCCAGGCTCATCTCAAGGGGGTGTTTCTCACTCGGGTGGCATACCCGAGGCGTTGAACAACGGGTGGGACTCGAGCTGCCAAGTGGGTAGCGAAACATACGTCAACTTAATGTTGCCAGACCGGTCGGTATGCCATCTATGGATAGTTGACTTCCTGACGTCTTGTCATTCAGTCCTATGGACGTGCAGCTCTGTATCTTCGATTGGGATGGTGTTACTTTGACTCAGCAGCCACAGGTCCTTCGGGAGTATGCTGAGAAGTTTCATTATTTGTACGTTAACTCGCCGTCATCGAAGGTGCGATACTGAGCGCTCTCATAGCTTGGCCAATAAGGCCCACCTGTCACAACCCGATCCACCATCGACATTCAACTACGAAGGCAGGACATATTACCTCCACGATAGCTTGAGCCTGAGACAAAGTAACAACCCGAGCTTATCATCAACTACCTCACGTGATTGGAATGCGGGTAATTTGGTGGAAGTCTGTAGTGAAAGCATAGTAGATCTTCAGAGTACCCAGAAAACGGAACTTTGCCAGGTCAGTTCCCCATCCGCCCACAGCTCGTAGGCTCAACTATTTTCAGGTGAAATTTGATGGCACTACTGAGGGACCAAGTTGGAGGCGCTTCCTCGCAGTATGCGATCAACTTAGCGTAGTGACCTTGGAATCGCGAAGCAAGAAGGATAAACCGGTCTATCTAGAGAAATGATATTTCGCTTCTTGGTGCTCACACACGTGTCATATTATACGATGCAACAAGGAAATGACACGGGGTTTAGTCTCAAAGGGCAAGGACAATGTGTCTAGAGTCGAGAAGGGACACTGGTTCTAGCTATCTACGCGCCTTTCTCTTCGCCTTTTCGCCGCGTTTTTTGGCTCGTAGCTAAGCAGAGCGAGTAAGATCTCAATTCTAGAATTGGCGCGACGGGCCCGTACCTCTTTTCTCATCCTGGCATCTACCATGGTGTAGCGACCTTTGACACCCTTTGGCCGTCCTTTAATGCCTTTGTGAGCACCCTTTGCGACTACCAACTTGACCTCTCTTTTCTTGCCCTTCGCAGTGCCTTTCCGCATGAGCTTTTCGATCTGTTGAGCTTTTTCCCGTTCAGACATGTCCGCTGTTGCGTTCACGCCCTCAGCCTTCTTCATAGCCTTTTCAAGGCGCTGGGCGGCTCGCATTTTCTTGCGGCCTTTGGCTTCTGCGATTTTCTTGATCGGGCGGGAATCAAGTGCTCGCTGACGCGCCCTCAAGCTAGCAACGGCCTCCTTTGTGACAGGGATATTGGGCTTGTAATGCTTCGCCTCATCGTCGAGGAACCAGGAGGGGAGGCCATCCTTGGCGTTAAGCGAATAGCGATTGAACCCATCATTCAGAAGGTTCGTTTTGGTTGTTCTGCGATTGACCAACTGTTGTGCGAGAGTCACAGCTTCAGCAGTCGTCAGACCATATTCTATAAAAAAAGATCAGTGTTGGGCTAGATGGAAGTTGAAAACCGCACTCTGGATGTGAGCCTGTTTTGCTAGGTCCACATTTTCGTCCTCGGCGTTCCACATGTCGACATCATCCCGAGATTCAGCGGCGACAATCTCGAAACCACTCGCCCCGGACTTGTCATCCCCCTGGTCATCCTGTTCGTTATTACTCGAGTTTGAAACCATTTCTATGTCTTCATGCTCGTCATCCTCATTTGGTTCCCCCACTTCCTTGAATATGTCTTGGCTAAACCAAACTTGCGCAGCACGGGAGGGAGGTTGAACGTCGTCGTGTTTCCTGGAAGCTGGATTAGGCCGTTTTCGTTTCTGCCCAGAAATGGGTTCGTCGTAATCGCTCTCATCTGAAGAGTGGTCACCAATTTCCTTGGCTGCCGCCATCTCCTCCCAGCCACCTTCTTCGCTACTGTCATCGCCACTCTCGACGTCGTGCTCGTCTTTCAGGCCGCTCCATTCTTCGAGTTCACCTTTTTCCTTCCTCACCTCTGCCACCCGATACCTCGCGTCCCTTTCCTTCATCTTCTCTCGATAAGCATCATACATGCCATCGAGGTCAGCTTCGAGAGCGGATACTCTTCTTTCTCTTTCTTCTTCAGAATCAACAATTTCGTCATCGCTTCCTTCCACTTCTTCAACCTCCTCCTCCTCATCGGATGGCATCTCGTCGTCCGAGGCAAGCTTGCTGATACCACCCTTTTTTCGAAGTTCCCTCTGCGTATCAACAAGATCAAACATGTCATCTTGGCCCATGTTCAGTGATGCATCATTTTGTTCAAGACCGATATCCAGAGGAGCGGTCATCTGCAGCTGCAGTCGTTGCATTGTTTTCGTTTTGATTTCATTGGCCCTTCTCCGAGTGCGCTTTGCTTTCGCTGCGGCCTCTGCATTCCGTCTCTCAAGCTGACGTGGACAGTCAATCAAGGAAACAATGGATACGGCAAAATTCTAACCTCTTCTTGTATCAGCTGCTCCTCACCAACTACTTCAGATGATTCATTTGCCTCCGTAAGTTCAGCGGTGGGCTTGGTCTTCACCTCCAGGCCAAGCTTCAGGGAGACTCATGAGCAAAAGCGGGTTGATAGTCTGAAAAGGGTCACCTCCTCTCGTACAGCTATCCGCCATTTCAACAAGGCTTTGAAATCACCTTTGCCCAACACCTTGAGATCTTCAAAATTAACTTTGATGTCCGTAGTAGTAATGCTAAGTTCCAGCCACCTGTACAACAGCCAGCTCGGTCATTTTGAAATGAGGATGACGGATTTCGTACCGTTTCTCCTCCTCTGTTTCAAATGTGATTTTATTTGCGAGACCGAGGACATTGACGGGTTCGAAGCTGTGGACGAACTCGCTCGCGGAGGTTTTAGTGAAGAGTGTATAGTCGCCGTCGTCATACCCGTCTCGCCTTCTGCGTTTTTTCTCGGGCTGAAATACATTAGCCATTGCGTTGTTGGCTGATGAACCTTTGTCGTGACCAGAAAGCGCGGAGCCCAGATCCTTGAACACATGCTTGGGGTCAAGGAACTTCGGATCAATGTGTTTTGGAGCAAGGAACTCCCGGCACACGACAAAGATCTCGGCAGAGACATTTCTGTAAATGATCCTAAGTGGCCAGATCGAATGATAACATAACAGCTGACCTCGAAGAAGGTGGTTTGGTCGCCTCTACTTTTGCAAATAGTTGGCTAAACACCCAAATGAGATTGTTGTAATCGACACTTCGGAAGACTTTGGTGACAAATGATCCTCCTTTGACGAGGAATTCAACCGCCAATTTCAAACTCATAAGAACGAGTTCAGACTGGCCATAAGCATCCTGAACCCACGCAGTACCGACATTGGGAGCACCATCGTGAAGCACGACATCTGCTTTCCAGTCTTTGAGTTCACCCCGGAGGAGATTGCGACAATGAACGGTAGTGATATCTGCAGCAAACGTCACGACTCTTGGCATTGGTTTGATTGGTACCAAATCGACGCCTGGATAATGAATGATTGTTTGATATGCGATGGATGGGTTTCACATGAGGGGCGGGCCGCACCGACGATCACGCTGTTGGCTGGCATGTATTTGCTTGCAACCTGAAGCCAGCCACCGGGGGCCGCACAGAGATCAATACAGCAACGCGCAGACTCGAGAAAAGCATATTTCTTGTTGAGTTGGATGAGCTTGAAGGCCGAGCGGGCGCGGTAGCCCTGTTCTCTTGGGAATATCGGTCATGGAGGTGTGCGATATGGATAACCACACGCACTTGGCAAGTTTATAATATTTGTCGAGACGACCCTTGCCGGTTTTCTTTTGGGCCTTGCCCATGGTGGTTGAACTAAAGTTAGAGACTGGTCAAAGTTAGTAACTAAGTTAGTAACATTTCGGATTGATTACGCATATTTGGGCACTTGTTCAGGTTGATCATCTACCCATCCGACTTGGTTGACCTCTCTCGATGACTACTGCTGGCTCCTTGTCACCATTGTTGCCCTCCGCGCTGAGTGGTGGGGATACCTCTCCGTTTCTTTGGAGGTCGGGTGCTATCCTGGGTTGGTTTCCACGTTCACGTTACTGGTGTGTCAACTCATGGGGCAATGACACGATAGTTTTCGCTGGAATGCTCACTGGAGCGTTTGGCGCACATGGACTCAAACGCCGAGCGGGGATCAGTGCTGACGACCTCAATGCGTGGGGGACAGCGTCGACCTATGCGGTTTGCAGCCTCTCTGCAGGATCGTCCGGTGACTGACCATGAAGGGCAAGATCGCCAATGGGCTTGGATTGATGCTTGTGTCGATGCACCGCAGATTCTCCACACATCGCTTTGCTGGACCGGCCATACTAACGGGCGGTGTGTTGTTTTCGGGAAGTATCCTGTTGCTCGTTCTGAAACGGTACGCATGTTGTACGAACGTCGGCTGGATCGCTGACGCTTGTAAAGATTCAGGTTTATTGGCCCCATAACTCCACTCGGGGGGCTGGTTATGATGGCTGGGTGAGCGAAGACTGCCCTGTTACTGCACGAGTCTCATTGTGCGACAGCTATGCGAGTCTGGCGTTGTAAGTCATTAAAGTAGGGCAATACAAGTCACGTGACCGACGCGTTGTTGTGACGAGCGTGTCAACTCCGCTTGAAATGGAGTGAAATAAGCGCAGCCTTTTCTCGTGCCCGCCCGCTCACACCACCACCCGCGAGCCCATGAGCCTCCCCCTCAAGCGCCGTCTTTCCCCTGCCGCTGATATTGCTTTCTTCGCCCCTGCAAGCGACTCCTTCAATCCAAAACCCTATTCACCCAACAGCGCCACTTCGTCACATGTCCCCAAGCTCCCCCCAGCTCGAAATCATGCCTCGCTAGCCCATCACATACCTCTTCTGGACCCCTCCCCATCAGATCCCAGTGTCGTCTTTATTCACCCGCCCTTTATCGCATTTCCAAACGCTCACCTATATCCTGAAGGCCTTTCCTATTCCCTCATGGCCGCTAACCCCGAGTGGTTTTTGGATCCGAACGATTTTATTTCCTCCCTCTCGACAAATCCCGACGCTATCCCTTATCCCCCTCAACTTGAGCCTCCTAGAGGCTGGTGCCCCGCCAAGAAAAAGGATCTGAAAGCATTGGGTCCCGACGGTTGGCCAGAAGGGGAAGAGCCGCGACTACGTTGCACCTTCTGTAGAAGAACTTATGCAGGCGTTAATGCAAAGAGTATGTGGCGACGTCATGTGTACGAAAAGCATAAGATTGCAATGTCAAACCGCCGCGATGGAAATGACCGTAATCGTAGTGGACGAGGGTCAAACAGTAGGTTACTGTGCGATCCATTGTAGTTCGCCTCTGACGCCTTGACAGAGGATCAGCATCGCAGCACTCTTTCTGACAAGGAGAATTTATCAGGAGATCTACGCCGAGTTAACAAGACATCCACAGATCAACTCAATAATAACAAGTCCAAACCACGACCTTTTTTTGTCCCAGACAGCACCGTCCAGAACAGAGATCAAGATGACCAGGAGGAGAGCATTGCCACAACGTCTGCACCATTGGTTGAGCGCCCAGATTCTCCTCAGCTGACTCCCTCGAGTAGTAAATCCTCGACTGACGCTGCTCTGGAAGCTAGTGTTTCCGAAGCAACCTCCTTGGATAATCCCATGTCTGACCGAATGACTTCATCCCCACGCACTGCGCCAACCACGCTTCCCATGTCCCCATACGACCCAACATTGACACCCTCGTTTCGTCACTCTCCACCGCGTCTCCCCTCTGATCAGCCATGGCGATTTCCAAGCCCAAGTCACCCATTACACTCGAGGGCTAGGGAATTGTGTCTTAGCATGCTAGTCCGAGGAGGTGTTAGTCCAGTGATCAAACCTTCGACACATGATTCTAGTTCTCCCAGCCTAGGGACCCCAAGTATCATTCATACTCCGTGCAGCGCTGCTGGACGCAGTAAACCCTTCAGTGATGCGTTTGGCAGTTCTCCCGTTATATTTCGGGCTTCTCCACGCCAGCTCTTTCCCGACGGTCAATCCCCTTTTCCCGTTTTCAATGCACTCGATCTTCGCAAGCGCGTTAACGATTCACCCCTCAGTAGTGGCCTCAAGCGACGCATGCATTATCGCAAGCCTTCTACGATGAATTCCTCGTTTGATTTACACGGGGACTGGCTCTCTGACGCGTCGCTATCATCTGCAAGTACTATCGGAACGGAGAGCCCCACCCGGTCTTCGAATGAAGATCCGTTCGGTGGACTCTACAAGCCATTGTTACAGCCGAGAACACGTGAAGATCGCACAGACCCACGAACTCCATCGCCTTGCGGATCTTCCTCGGAAGGTGAAAGCCCAGTGGTTAGGAATGCTCGTCACTCTGACGTGGGTGCGCCGGAGCTGGAAGCTGGTCTCGTGGGCCTTGGGATTGGTTTGATGGCTCCCTTCAGACTGTCCACGTGCCGAACTCAATCCAACCATGGCACTGAGGGTTCTCCCATGGAGAACGACGAGGAGGAAGTGGAAAGAGTGCTCACTGACGGTTCCCCCGGATCCCCGACGGAGCAGCTGAGCAACAGGCACTTGCGTTCGCCCCCCCTGAAGAGACGACGGACGAGCATTGAGTGAGCGGTTTGCATTACTCATGGCTATCTATTCTTGTGGCCCATGTTGCCTTTGATTTTGACTTATTATATCGCACACGGTCATGGACGTGGGAATCCAGGCCTTTTAGATCGTCAGATCTTCGTACTCGTTGCATATCCTACTTGTAAAGTGTTTTGGATTCGTCGTGTATTTTTTCGTCGTAGTATAGGAATAGTAGTTGCTATCATTGCATTGGCTCCCGAGTCGTGTGAAAAAAATTCGGTTGGAGGGCAGCGTTCCTCTCGCGGGTAGTTACAGTCCTCATCAAGGATATCAGGCTAGCATCAAGTACAGCCTGTACCTGTTTGTGTTTTGCGAGACCTTCACTACACCGCTTGTCTGCTCTCACTCGAGCATTAAATCCAGGTATGCACACTTGGCCTCCTACGAGAACGACCTCACCACTGGAATTGGCAGCCCGATCACCACTCGTATAACCAGCCCTCTCCCAGTGCTTGTCGTGAACTAGACGCCAACGAACATAATGCAAGCCATCAAATGTATGTCAAATAGCGAAATTGACCCGTCTCTTCCTTATAACATGACAAAAGGTGTCGTGGTGGGCGATGGTGCCGTCGGAAAGGCATGTAGAAAACTTTGCAACCATCGGAGCAGTAACGCTTATCGTCCACTGCCAGACTTGCCTCCTCATATCTTATACCACTAATGCCTTCCCGGTGAGTTCTGGATGGATCTTTGTCGATACAGGACTTCTGACAGCAACGTTCCAGGGAGAATACATACCAACAGGTACTTTCACCATCATGAATTGGCCTAGTCCTTGCTTATGCGGGAAAAGTGTTTGATAATTACTCTGCAAACGTGATGGTGGACGGCAAGACCATTTCTCTTGGGCTGTGGGATACGGCTGGACAAGAGGATTATGATCGCCTTCGTCCACTCTCTTATCCTCAGACGGACGTCTTCTTAATCTGCTTCTCGCTAGTCAGCCCGCCAAGCTACGAAAACGTCAGGACCAAGGTACGTTCCCTAGGGTTTCAAAGGTTGGGGTTTAGCCCACGCCATCCCCTTAGTGGTGGCCCGAGATTTCGCACCACGCACCATCGACCTCGGTGGTTTTAGTTGGCACGAAGTTGGATTTGCGCGAGGATCCTGCTACCATCGAGAAATTGCGTGACCGGTTAGTACTTTGAAACTACTTGCTATTCGCCATTACCCCTCAGCGACACAATCATCAGCCGTATGCAGCCCATTCAATACAGTCAAGGTGTTTCCATGGCTCGAGACATAGGGGCTGTCAAATACCTGGAGTGCTCCGCTCTGACACAGAAGGGTTTGAAGACCGTATTTGACGAAGCCATCCGTGCCGTTCGTGAGTGATACACACTTTTCTTGCCTACAGTTCTCATGTCCGATCTACCAGTGAACCCTCCCCCAAAGAAAGAGAAGCGTAGCCGAGTCGGATGTGTAATCGTATGATTGATGAGATGCTCCGAACCGGAGGCTGAGGGCACTTTTCCGACACCTCCTTCCGTAGATGGATTTCCTCTGCATTTCACACCCATTTATGTCTTGCTCGCTTTACGACCGGTATGCTATTTTTCTTTTCTTTTCTCCTGCCCACGAGAATATACATTGTCTCTGTCTCTATGGACTGGGTTGGGGGTGCCGGTTCAACAATAGTGCCAAGCGTCGCTGGTCGAACTTTCCCCCAGTCATGCCGTAATAAACTTATCCGAATTTTCGCCTTGAAAGCCATCTCCGCTCAAGCCCAGAAGTTTTATGAGGACGAAGGACGATGATCTGGATTTACCGTGCCAATGATCGAATACATAGTGCTCACAGAGATCTAGTGCAGTTGAATCGGTCGAGAGGGTTCGGCGATAGCCGAACACGAGCCCGCCTAAAATTTCGCAGCCTCCATGTTGGCCTCCATAAATGGCAAGAGGGGACCCTCTGGAAGTTTGGGCCAATGCCACATCAACTTGCATATTAATGTGGTACAAAAAATACATGTACTTTTATCCTAGATAGTCCAATTCATACGTTTTCTGTTAAGATCTCGTGCAATAGCCCATTCTCGAGCGTTCATGGACCATTGCCATATTAAGAAACCGATCGAGAGAGATCTCCGTACTCTCAATGATTGCGTTCACACTTTCATTCACGCTGTTTCATCCACACTCGAAGCGGCGGTGGGTAGGAGCCTGTCTTTCATGGTTTCTATGCTTTTATTTCAGAACTTTAGCACTTTCTCTTACTGGACTGCGCTGTACACAACACGTGGTCATTTATTCGTTCAATGAACACCGATTTTGTTGGACCCTGCCAACCAGTCCTCCTCGATCGGGGGCTTATTCAGCGTTATAAAAGTTTGTGTCCGCCCAGCGTGCTAACGCACGCCTCTTACCAACTCATCTGACTTACACTTTCCATCACAACAACCCCAAGTATGCCCAAAGTCCCTAGCGAATCACCAATTTCGAGCCTCAGCAAGAACAATAGTGGAGGTACACTGAAAAGAAATCAGGTAATTTTGTTGGAACTAGTGCTCTTCCACTCTCTGAAGGCTATCGGAGGCTTGTCATCAATGCAGGAGACGGAAATTGGTAAGGTGACCCGGCGTCCACTTCCAGAATGTACTGATTAACATTGTTGGCGCTCAAGAAATGGTGCTTGACGTCGCTTCCGAGAGATCGAGGTCATTCGCTAAGCAAGCCTTCTGTCATATAGTGACGCCCAACGGCCTTGCTCGACTTGTGTCCGTTCGCATTCACATGCACTTGCGCATGCCCAGGAGGGTTCTGATCTACCGCCGAACCCCGAGTGCACATTTGACGAGGGTAAAGTCATTCATTCATCTGTATGACTTTCATCGAAACGTGTTGCTAGCTCTCGATGCTAATGCCGCTGATACATGCCCCGAGACCCCGAAAACCCGGTATGAACGTCTAGAAAGCCGTATTCGTGCGTCGGGCTTCATTTTCTCAGGCGGTTCACTAATTGTAGACACCAGTGGAGCTAGAAGTGTTATTGAAAGAGAAGCAGGACCTAATCGCGTCTTTGGCTGAATCCTCTGTGAATCTTCCGCAATCCTCCATATCTTCAAGCCTCGCAACACCACACGCTCTGTCCCTCGCGGTATCGGTTCCAGCTTTTCAAGGTTTCGACGGTCCTAGGGCTGTCGGTTACGCCGATCCGTCTATCCTGAATAGCGGCTCGTCGGTCGCTGGGGCATTCGAAGATTTTATAGGAAGCATTCCGATAGAGCTAGGTAATCGACCAGACTTCTATACTTGAGCCAAGGCTAGACATTATTGTAGGCGTTCTTTGGCCCAGGTGGCCGCAGCACCTCCCTCGCCCTGACCTTCTTCGACACATGTAAGTCGCTTCCCAGTATCCTTCATAAATATAGGTCTGAACAGCAGAGCTAATAGTGTAGACGCATTCTTTGCTTTTCACCCACATGCCACTCGACTGTTTCATATGTCCACTTTTCTGACCTCCCTCTCGTTGCCGCCCGACCACCCTGACTTCCCTTCACCCCCTGTTCTCCATGCTATCTGTGCAGCTGGTTCACTGTACACGGTGGCAAATAGACAACAATTAGGATCAAGTACCCCTGATTTTGCAGAACAACAGGTGATGTATGCGAAAAATCAAATCGACAAGCATCTGATGAGCGGACAAAATCCACTGCAATGTTTGCAAGGTGCGATCTTTTCTTTGACAACGAATCCAAATGTCAATATAACCTTAGCGACCGTCATTTTGTCATGGTATTATTGGAATCACGCAAGGTGAACCAACAGTTGCTGTTGTAGACGGTGTTGATGCGAGGGTTGACATTTACCTTTCCTAGATGGCTCGAGGTTCTGTTCATGTTCACAGAGCAAGTGCTTAAGTACTAATATACTCCTCAGCTTTTTGTTTCCACAGCACAATCATTACGCATTGCAGTCCCACTTGGCCTGAACCTGTGTCCACCATTCCGTGCGCTGAATACAACTGCGAAGTCTATGTCAATGATACCGAACCCTCTCACTTTTGTGGAGGATGAAACACGTCGCAATGTATTTTGGTTGGCTTACACGATTGATCGACAATACGGTGCTGGAAATGGATGGGCCATGTCGCTCGACGATAATGATATCGCTCAACTTTTACCTCTTCCCAGAGCAAACCTAGATGCTGGGGTCAGTATTCCAGGATGTTTTCGGACGCCATATTGATCCACACTCAGATCTCATTTAGTGCAGAGCATCGCCAATGGTCGCATCTTAGCGAATCGTACCTGGATCATCCTCCCGAACTAACGGATTCATTCACACTTTACATCAAGGTTATGTTGATACTCTCTCGCATCAAAAGTTTCAACCATAGGTTTCGAGTCATGGAACATCTTGGAGACCCCGGATCAAAAAGCACGAGAACGAATCGATGGAACGTGCCGGATGTCCGTTCTACGGCCACCTTCGGTCAACTAGATGCCCTTGTTGTGTCGTTTCGGTCCTCTTTATCGCATGAATTCAATGATCCGTTCGTAAACAATTGGGTTGACCCTCATCTATACACCGCCCATCTGGCACTACATGCGTAGGTTGTGGTCTCCATTCAACCGACTGCATCCTGACTGAACACCCTTCAAGCTCGATGATTCTCTTGCATGAGCCTCATTCAAACGCGAAGAGCAGTATCTGCACTTCTGCTATGAAGATTTTACACGCTGCACGGGGAATATTGGAACTCATCTATGTAGTATTGTCCACGAACTATGACCTGGGACTTCTGGACCCGTTCTGTCCTGTGAGATAGTTGCCCCTAGTCAACGGATTGCACTAACCCGCAGATCTCAGTTTTGTTGGTTTCTAGCAGGTCGAGTTTTTGGACGGTTCCTAAAGGCAGCTCAGGACGCCAGTAGTATCCAGCAAATCGACACACTTCAAATCGAGCTTGAATTCATTCGGTTAGTATGCTTGATGGATACCTTGCATCTAGACTGACCCGGATCCCTCCTATATGCTTCTATAGCACTGCATTGGGGAAGATGGGTGAAAGAGTGCCATTATCCGGTGAGCAGAGATCTGTTCCGTTCTCCGCCCAGCAGAGCAGAGACATACTCTTGACATAGCTCGGTACCAGAAGATGCTGGATGCATGCATTCTCGAAGTTTGCGGGCCTCCTGTCACTGTCGCCGTTCCTGTGAATGGCATACCCGTTCGCACAGTGGCGGATGATTTCCTCCTTGCTCGTGTCGCCCAGGATCAGACATCGGTATACGATCTTGGTACATTCATGAAACTCTACAATGGTTTTATGCGGGATGCTTGAGCGGTCAATTTATGCTTGATTTTCGTCTGTGATCTGTGGCTTGATTGTATGTTAACTGTTTAGTATCGCAAATGCACCGCTCTGGCTCGTAACATTGAATGGATTCACAGACGTAATCGAAAATCCAATCGTTCGTCTGCAGTACTATCTACTAATTGCAACCATTATTACAACTCGACAGAACACTGGCACGCGCAGCCTCGTTACCCGGACTGGAACCTAAGGTAGCCCCGATAGAACTTATCCGACGCTCGTTCTGTCAGCTTCATCCCAAGAATCTGGAAGGCGTTACTTTCATCAGACTCAACTTCCAATCACAGCAGCGTATGCCTACACGGACAGTTACAGAGCCCCAGGGATTCAACCGGTGGCTTAAACCTTTTCAATCTCTACGTTGCACTATCTCTCGGCCGAGGCAGAGACAATATAGCATATTGCGCGATTTCAATGAAAAGTGGCTCAAGACCGGGCGCAACGTACATCTTTTGCAGGAACTTGGAAGATAGCCGTCTGCGAGAATTGGACAGCCACGACGTAGCGGAGACGAATGAAGCGTAACGTATAACCAGAGGCCCCACATCATACATGAATATTGAATCCACAATACATAACACCGATCGGTGCGGAACGGAACGGCTTATTTGGTCGTATTGTCGAACTTTGCAAGAGACCTTGCAAGGTAACTCGTCTGACATGGGCAGGTTAGATATGATGCAATGATCACCGCCATACAAACAGGCTTGAAATATTTCCACAGTTATATGTCGGCCTCTAACAACCCAGAGAAGCCACGATTGGCTTTCCTGGGTCCACTTGGGACCTATTCTCACCAGGTCACCGTTCTCTTCCAATCACTCTATAATTCGCCAACAATCCATGCAGGCAGCACTCCAGTGCTTTGGCGATTCTGTCGAATACTTGGCTCGGCCAACAATCACAGGTGAGCTGCGGCGACATGTCAATCGGGAGGAGAGCCAATCTTCGTCAGATGTCCAACAAACATTGTCGGCTGACGTGCCATTCGGGATAATCCCTCAAGAAAACAGTATAAATGGTTCAGTTGTTGAAACATATAACGTCTTGCGTATCCCTGCGGTTGGTCAAGAGACCTTCGTGAGGGGTGTCACTGTCTTTGCAGTAAAACACTCTCTGGTGACCCGACGGGGGGTGAAATTGGAGAACATCGAGACAATATTGAGCCACGAACAAGTAAGTTTTTGTGTTGAAATCGTTAGGATCACTGGACTCCATTTCACGGTGGCTTAGGCTTTGGGACAGTGCCGGGGGTGGTTAGCCGAACACTTGTCTCGAGCATCCTTAGTCCGTACGGATTCCACTGCGAATGCGGCGAAAAGATTGCTCTCGGCTGAAAACGGACTGGATCCGATGAAATGCGCTGCGATATGCTCGTCAGTGGTTGTCACTATCTATGAAGGACTAGAAATTTTGGAAGAAAATATTCAAGATGGAACAGGCCAGTGGTTTGTCCTCGGTGTCGTGCGCGCAGCCAATCTTGTCCACAGAAAATTTCACTCGCTTTCATATCCTTTCACAAGGCCTGGACCTAGCTCTTCCCAAGGGGTGTCCTCCATCAACAGAGAGCATGGCTCTGCTACGACTTCAGGCTCCTCCGGGTGACCCAGTGAAGCCAACGTTGAATATTCCCAGAGTCATCAGCACGCTGGGTATTATCGTAAACCGAATTGATAGGCGCCCATCAGTCCACGGTAGACCGTTCGATAATGTTTATTTTCTTGAAGTTGGCACTGTCCCAGGGCAAACCAGCCCCGAGCTATCGTGGACAAAGCAGCTACAGCAGGCAGTAGACAGAGTGAAAAGCATGGGGGTGGAGGTGTCAGTATTAGGATACTGGTAGACATAATCGATCTCATGGCGGAGAACAAGGCTACATTGGGATATGAATGGAGGTGATCAATCCTAATGAACTCTCAACCATAATACCTCACTCGAAGCCCTGATCTGGATGATCGGATGTGCCTGTGTTAAAGCCAGTATGTTTGATAAGATATATAGCCCTTTCGCTTCTAGGCACAAAGCGACACTGGAAAGGTTTCGGGCGGCTGAGTGCGTCTCTCAGAATTGTTAATGACTTCGGTGGGTGCAATGAGGACGGACCTAAGGAAAGAGGACGTGTAATCGATCGAAGGGCTGATTTCCACCCCATCCTCCGAGAGTGTCTTCTCAATGGTGTAAACTGTGAGTATTGACGCAATAGTTATCCAAACCGAATCCATCGCAAGCCATCGTCCGGGACACAATCTATGGATTGGTAATTCAGATCCTGCCCCACGAGGACGTGATGTTTTTACCGTCTCCCAAATCCGAACGCGGCTTGAGGAAATTTGTTGACCCCTAATCTCATGTTTCTTTCGTGGTCAACGAAACGATCAGGGTCGAACTCCATGGGGTTTGGGTAACAAGCTTCATCATGAAGCATTGCCCTAAATCCCATCAGCAACTTGTAAGCTGAGCACGGGAATAGACCATGCTAACCAGACATTCGGTAGAATGGATGTCCCCTTCGGGATAAAATACCCTCTGTATTCATCATCCTCGGAAACAAGGTGGACAAGTCCCAATGGTAACACAGGATTCCATCTTAGACACTCCAAAACAACGCAATCGATAAATGGGAGCTTTCCGCGATCGGAAAAGGCTGGGAGTCTCTGCATTCCCAACGCATCGTCCAGCTGTTGTTGGATCTTCCGTTGCACCTCGGGATGGACTACCATCGCCAGGATGAAGGAGAGGAGAGTAGAAACAGTCTGGATGTCGAGTTCAATGGAAAATGCATGCTTGAATAAGCGGAGCACGAACTGTGTCTGCACCAGCTGCACGATTTCAGAACGGACATTCGGACGCTAACGAAGATTTGCAACTTTACCTGCATATGAAATGCCTGCAACATTTTTGACAAGTGTCTCATACTCTGGGTCACGCTCAGATGACTGCATCCACATTTCGAGTTCCTTCTGCGCAAAACAAGAAGATGCGGTACCGTCTTCCATGCGTTCTTTTACCATTTGAAATGGCCTTTCGATCATATCCCTGGCCATTGCTCTCCACACGCGAGCCTGCCGCTTGAATCCAGCTCCAGGCATGGACTCTGGGACATGCTTTACTTATGAAGGCCGACGGCATCAAATCTAAGTCCACTTGCAAACGCCAAACTTACGGAATGGAAGATAGTCAACGAGAAAAGTCCCAAATATGCCGGCTTTACCAAGTCCTTGCATTGCTTCATCGGCGATAGTCACGTAGACATCACCTTTCTCGGAAATGTCGTGCCCATATGATATTTTCATGACAATTGCAGCCGCCATCCTAACGCAGCTCTTGAGCGAAGGACTGAAAGCCTGTTTATGACGTACCTTCGGATATGATGAGCATACAGCTCAGGGGAATCGAGTAAATTCCTCAGAGTGGTATGCGTCTCCTTGAGTACAACCGGGTGATAGCTTGAGGTCAGGTGGCGGCGAAAGTGACGATGAAACAGAGAGCGATGATCTCTCCAACGGGGACCGTATGGCATGGAGGAAAATAGCCAGTCCCAACCCATACTAACCTCTGAGTTAGTTGACGACTAGATTGACCTGCTCATCCGATACGTACAGTTCAACAACCATTGTTCTCACGGGCCTGGGATGATGTGAAGAACACTGAAATCAGTCAGGGACGTCAAGCAGGGGCAGGACAAACCGGGAAGAATAATTCCTACTCCGTCTTTCCAAGAGCTCTTCGGCGATTTCTTGGGAATTTATCACCATGATTGGGTTTCCGATGATGCGGAGATAGATGATATCGCCTAGCAACGAAAGGTTAGAACTGGGGAGGAGACACGAGTTCTCAGATACCGTAGATATGCCGCCATTTCGCATAGGTGAGCCACTGGTATGCTTTAGGGAGCCCCGCACCCGCAAACCAACCCAGGCGGGGTCCCGGGGGTAGTGGTCTTGTACGGGTGGTGAGGGCGACGAAGAGCACGAGGCAAGCGAGGCTGCATAGGAGAAGGGAGGTGAGTGAGCTGCATTGGACGTCGGTGAGAAAGGAGGGGGGCGACATGACCGTGCGGGAGGCAAAGGGTGGGCATTTCCCGGGCCCCTTGTCTGATTTACTTTATAGTGATTCTGTGGCACACATATGTCGTAGATCTCAAGGTCATTTCGCGTAGGATTTCGGAGTAAGCAACCACGTGAGCTACTGTTTGTACCTAATAAGCCGCATTTGCAGGTTTAAGTTTCGCGGCCATGTCTGGTCCACTCGCTGGGCCATCGACACTGAAGGACATCGTCCATCCCCAGTTCCACCAAAACAACTTCCCAGAGGAACTGTACATCAAGACCGACCTCGGTCTGAAGCTCGACAAAGGTAAGTCCATCTGTCCTCCAAATACACCCTATTCCCAACGGATCCCAGATGACCAGATCTGTCGTCTCTCGTTAACATCCACGGGCTGTCCTCTTGGTCCGTTACATTGTCCCTTGAGACACACCACACCATCTTCCCAAAATTTTCAGCCCCCCAAGCAATTACCTACTCATCCTCGAGACCGCGAGCGCTTGGCCACAGTTTGCAAGCACTGGCTCCGCGGCTTGTGCAAGAAAGGCGACGCTTGCGAGTTTCTCCATGAGTACAATCTCCGGCGTATGCCCGAGTGTTGGTGGTTCGCAAAATATGGCTATTGTTCAGCTGGAGACGAGTGTCTGTATGCTCACCCTAAAGAGCGCCGTGTGGAGTGCCCAGACTACAAGCGTGGGTTCTGTAAACTTGGTGAGCTGATTTCCTTCGCACCATCACTCGAGTTTTCCTTATAGAATAGGCCCCTCTTGTCCCCGAAAGCATGTCCGACGTGTAGCGTGCCAATTATACTTGACGGGTCTCTGTCCATTAGGGCCAGAATGCCCCCGCGGACAGTGGGTGGAGAATCCCTCTTTACTCGCATTCAATAATGGTTGCCTTTAGTCCGAAACCTAGCTTGCCCTCACCAAGGGCTTATGAGCCACCCTCGCCCCCTTCGAACCGTGACCTTGGTCCACCTCCCCCCGGCTACGGTCGGTATGCCGACTATGATCGAGGGACTTTGGGTGGATCCACTACCAGTCAAGGGAATGCCCCAATCGGCTCAAATGGACCCCGTCGAAATTTGGATGATGTGCTCTGCTTCAAAGTAAGCTTCCTACGCCCGCTCTGCTAATCTTCTCATCATCTCCGCAGTGTGGCGAGAAGGGACACTATGCCAATCACTGTCGAAATCGGAATGTTCCAGGTAACCGTGGTGGACTAGATCGCTCTAAGAGGTTTGGGAACACAGATGATTGATCGTAATTACTTAGACTACCGAAGGAGTTTGTAGTGCCCCCAACTCCCACGCTCGTAGACAAGGTCCTACTCCTCTTCCTTATCACTCCCCGCGTCAATATGGGATGGCAAAAAACATTTAGTCTTCCGCGGCGATCCAAGGGTTGCCACCTCGTAACAGACCATGTCCTGGCCCAGATATCCGAGGGTATTAAAGACGTCAAGGTACAGCGTAACCTCTCGATGTTGGGTCGGATGTAGTTATGTACATTCCTGATTTCCCTCTAGGTTGGGATGTTATTTCTCTTCATGTGGGTGAAAATCGCCCAGATCAAGACCCTCACCGACTAAACTGCCCACAGCCAACACACTTCTGCAGCGTTGTCTATCAATGAAAATTTTGACTCAGGCAAGCGCCGCAAACCATTGGTTCATCGTTCAGCGCATCTGACTTGCATACAGATGTCCGCAAAGGTGATTTTCGGTATGTTGACGCCAAGTTTTGATGCGACTACTCTATGCACCGTAGACATGGATATGGCGCTGGACACCATCGTTCCGGAGACCCTAGAATGGAGACACACTGACGAGGGTCCAGAGTATGTCGCCGCTGTATCCCGTGAACGTGTACCCACTCTGACGATTGTGTATGTCTACTTGCAGTGATTCGTAAGTTTATAAATTTCCTTGTGAGCCCCCAAGTCCTAACAAATGACACAGTGCTTCACACACCAAAGCGACCCTTGTCGGCTCCACGATATCAGTACCAATCACGAATGGCTCTTTAAACCTTGGGACATGGCAAGGCGTGTTTGGATGCCCTGTGTATCGATGGGCCCTACTGACATAGGACATAGGCATATACCTCACTGAGTTCAGGCATGTCCCACACACCAGACGTGTTGTGGCCACTGTTTTGTGAGAAACGCGAGTATCTCATAGATGGCAATCATTAACGGCCGTAGATCGTAATTGTTCAGACATTATTTCGCAGTTCAGCGTTGGTGATGAGCTTGAGCGTGGCATGGCGCTCTGCAGCGGTGCAAGTATGAAGGGATTAATCGATCAACCTTGGCCGAACTATCCGCGGTTGACTGTTGTTGTTTGATGTCACTAGGGAACGATCAATTGGTTGCCCATGATAGGAATAAACTGACAAGTCAGATAGGCGGGAGTTTAGTCTGCATCAACTTGTCGCGACCTTATTATATCTGGGTTTGCTCGAACTACTAGTAGGATCGATGGGTTCCTGCTCAGGGCTGCCTGGCTTGTGCATGTCATGATCCCGCACCCAGAGTCTACGTACAAAGCCTCGATTTGGGGCTCTACCGCTTCGAGGTTGCTTCGAGGTCCGTGAGATACGGTACGCAAATTTAAGTCTATCATGATGGTAAAGAGTTGAGTCAACGGCAACACCCCGGCTGACTCCTCAGTGACTGTCCCTTGCCGCATCACCATTACTTACTCTCACTGAATCATATCCAGGATTCATACAACCTAGGGAAGGGAGCCTGTCATTCAAGGTTTGAACCGCGTAACTTCAAGCGCCACTGCCTGTACATATCGCTCCACGCGCTCGGCTTGCAACCTGACAGGGGACTCATCAGAGGCACCACCAATCCCCCAGTCTTGGTACACGAAACACATGCCAAAGGTCACCACATCTAGTACTACCATTACAGGTCGTCCTGCTCTCCGTAGAAATCAGGTCTGTACCATCATCTCATGGGTATATTGTAGGCATTTTGACCAAGGAGACCATGTTCCCCTCAGGCCTGTCGCTCATGTCGCAAGCGAAAGCTTGTATGTTTGAGTCGTATTAAATCAGTCCCTCCGAATGCTGAGCAATCTGCAAACAGAAATGCGATGCCGCTCGTCCTCATTGTGGTACATGCGTCAAGTCGGTGGTCTTTCCCTTCGCAGCGGAGTGTGCTTCTCAACCTTTTCCAGACAATGGAAATCCTTGATCAGTGTTCCTGCACCTCCCGGATATGCGTAAGCGTACTAGCCAGGTGATGATGCATGACACTCAAAAGTGGCCAGACATCCAGCAGAACCACAATGCGCTTATGACCCGGTTGATGGGTTGGCACTTGCTCCAGACACAGATCCAATTGAAAAAATACGGATGCTTGAAGAAGAAGTCTGTACGTCGCATCTTTTCTGCAGAGCTGACCATGAAAGATCTTACACGAATCCAGCGAAGCTCAAGATTCAGCTGCAAGAGCAGAGCAATGTCGCGTCACCCACACATCATAACCAAGCTTATTCAAGTGATAGACCGGGTTCAGCTTCTTCCTCCTCGGCTTCTAATGGTCAAACACCCACCACAGGAAGCAAACATTTGCTTCCCAATGTTAAGAATGTTTCGGCGTCGACGCTTCGGCAAGATAGTCGAAGTCCAGAACTACACGGAGTGACAGATCGAAGTTCTGCCGATGCTGTCCTGGAGCTCATGTATTCGGGATGGAACCCCGATCTCCCAGAGCCTCATATACTCAATCACTAGTTTGTGGCGATATTCTCTTGCTTTCCAACAAAGTGGCACTGACTACTTCGCACAACAGCATAGAGGTATTCTTTAAATGTGATCCTTGCGGTCCGCGAATCCTCCATCGACCTTCTTTTTTATCTGCAATGCGCCTTCATCCTCGGGACTCTGGATTCCCACATTCTGCCATTCTCCATGCCATCGTAAAATCTTTTCTTACGCCATTTTATTTTACTGACCCAAAGTTTAGTGTGCGTCGGCCTCTCGCTGGTCATCACGCAACGTAGCGGTGCTGCCTGATGGGTCTCGCAGGGATGAGTTCGCTGAATATCACGCAAGCAAAACCCGGCAATATATCGACAAAACAATGGCCACGGGAGAAGACATATTTCATGTTGTTCAGGCCTGCATCCTCCTTTCCTGGTATTTCTATCAAGAGGGCCGATGGGTTGAAATATGGATCTTTGCTGGTTTCCAAACTCGCATCGCAGTACCGTTGCGTCTGAATTACCCGGGAACATTCTCTACACATGGCAGTGGCTCTCCCGGCGGGTATTTACCACCTCCAAAAGATTTTCGTGACCTCGAAACCCGACGGCGTACTTGGTGGATATCAGTAGTTTTTGACAGGATCGTCTCCGTTGGTGGCTGGATCCATGCAATCGATGAGCAAGATATCGGCACTGAGCTCCCTTTGAGGGGCGAAGACTTCGATAGCGAAGTACTAACAACTTCATCTGGAGTATCCGCCTGCTGATTCAGAAATTAGCAACTGATTCCAAGCAATCCTCAGGATATGTGCTCGGAAGACATATTCACAACACACCTGCCCAGATACACTGATTCCTTTCTGCTTCTTATCAAGGCTATCATGATGTTTGGTCGTGTCACGGATTTCAATGTGCGGGGTAATCTACGCGCTCCAACAGCACCAAGTAAACACCAAGACCCTTTTGAACTGCCGGGATTTGGCGAGTTGGACAGTCTCGTCCATCACGATTTCCTCGAGAACCTTCCGCACATATATAGATTCAACATTGGCGTCACGGATGTTTCAGGAAGCGCACAATGCATTGACACTGACTTGTACATGGTTCACATAATACCCCATGCGTAAGCTTGCATACTACTGTCGTTCGGCTCGGCCAAATGATATTGACAGAGCCACGATAACTCTTCACAATCCCTACATGGATCTAAATGACTTACAACGCGCCTCAACTAACCGGTGCATCAAAGCTGCACAAGCAATACTGTCAGCTTATTTTATGCTTTCGGCAACTTCCCTTGACCTCACCCGACTGCATCCATTTGTCACTGTATGGATTGTCTTCTTGCCATACTTCAACGTCTGATGTCCACAGATCTGCTGGTATCTCGCTGCAGTCGTCCAGGTCCAGGTTTGTAGGCATTTCATAGAGACTGGTGATCACGCCAGAGAAGCTCAACTTTGGGGGGAAATCAATGTCCTCCGGTGCGCTGATCACTGATCACAATATTTGTGCTGCCTGACACCCGAACAGCCAGGCAATGTTGAATTATGGGGCGAGGTCTCCCATTGGGAGTAAGTCTTTATCGGATAATTGGTCCTTGCTCTTACTGATCTCACACAGTCCGGCAAGAAAAGTTACTTCAGGGTCTCATGAAAGAGATTGTCAGGCTCACGACTCAGAAAAAACCTCTGGAAGTTGGACTACCTCTTTATCCATTTTCTCATGCTACTTTATTTGCTTCGCCGGCTGTTCCTCCCAACGATACACCTATGGCACCTCTTCCTAATCCAAGTTCATTGGGCCAATCTTATGATAGCGTATTGGAGATGTACTCAGGATCGGCCGCGTTTTCCACTGTCCCATCATCCTTGTACCGGATCGCATCGTCCATTCCGAACGAAATGCATGCTGGAACCGGACAGAATAGCGCTACTTGGAGCTGCTCGGAATAACTTACTGCGCTACCTCTTGACTTCATTGATCTGTATCATACTACACGTAGCCAAGGCAGAATGAAGTGCCCCTCCACCCCCGTTTGTCACGCAGACGACTAGCTGCGTCGTGCGGCGTAACAGTAGTACTGTGGTAATGATTTATTCTCGGTCACCTTGGGGCTGACCTCTGCGCCTCTCAGCCTCGAGCAGAGCATCAAACTTGGCCTGCGAGGCTCCACGCTCGTCCGCTTCGGGGGAGCCATCGCTAGGAGGCGCGCCAGTGGGATCAGGGAGCCTACTACGCTCGTGGCGCTGTCGGATAGTATCCCAGGACGACTGGCCAACACTGCGTGAGTTAGCAGCTCTGATCTCGTTCCACCTGGTCCTGAGTCGGGTTGGGTCTGACCTGGAAACGTCACCATCTACCAGAAGGTGAGTATTTTCTTGACTGCGACTGAGATAAAGATGAGCTCACCAATGCTGTCCTGGTTCCGGACCCACTCCTCCTCGGGGACCGTGCCCGCATCTTGCGCATGGCTTGTGTGGTCAAGGTCAGGCTTGATCTCCAGCTTCCTTGCGAGCATCTCGTTGAATGTGAAGCCTATCTGTCCACTTCCGCCGAGTCTCTCATCGACATGGTTCAATGCTACAATGAAGCCCTCGGGATTCTCCAGGGAGTTGGCGAACCGGTAGTGGAGCATGAATTGCCTGAAAGTGCCATATGTCGATCCGACGAGAAAGGCTGCAACAGACCCGAGACGGAGCCTCCATATGTTCCACCTTGGCCGGGCGAGGTGGGATCCATAACCGTACACCGCGGCTGACGTTCCTGCACCATACGCTAGCTGTGTTGAAAAGTATTGTCAATTAATATGAATGTGAATAGTATTTGTGACATTTGGAGGACCTGGTACACTTACATGCCAGTCCGTACTGGGGCCAGGCAGGAACCTGGTTGCTAACTCGTAGTCGTGTTGGGATAGAACGTGATCGTCCAGTTCAGGTCGTAAGAGTTCTGCAGTTCGTTGGCGGGTGGTAAATGTTTTGTGAAGCCATGCGATGGTGCTGAGGTACATCGGTCACAGTTGAGCAAAATTGGCGGGGAGCCGCGCTTTCCGACGGAGCTAAGCACGAGTTTGCAAAAGTACCATTCACATCATTACCGTGGGTTGCAATGAGCGCAGCGTACACAACAACAGCCACGAAGTACTCAAACGAGCCCAGCGAGGTAATTTCGGTAGTACCACTGGCACCGACGCCACCACCGAAAGATTCAGATAGCGAGCTCCGCACGGACGCTGCGCTACCAATCATGTCGTCGTTAGGTATCCACACAAATGCCCTCTGCTTCACGATCACTACCAGAGTCTGATTCCTATCTTAGGCCTCGACATTCCCCTGTCTCCAGTATCTCCCTCCGCGGGCGACAAGACTAGGAAATATAGCCCATTGACCGATCTCATAGAGAGCGAGAAAGCATATGTCCAACTCCTCACTGGCATAATCCGGGTGCGTCTCTTCTCGCCTCCTCGCTGCGTATCCTGCTTCATTGTACCACAGAATGTAGCCGCTGCCTGGTCACGATCAAACCTTCCCCCACCACAGCTCGACGTCATGTTTCGCAGCGTGGAAGGAGTATACAAAACGAATCGCACGCTCTTGGCAGTGAGACTTTAATTATATCTGACCTGACACCATCATCTCTGATTTCTCGTAGAAGCTCAAGGAGATCGGCGAAAATCCGTCATCTCCCAAGGCTCTTGGTGACCTGTTGATGCGCTGGGTAGGTACACGTTTCGATCCAAAAAACCTGCTCTCATACTGTGCAAGATTGATGAATTAGAACAACCTTACATGACATATGCCGACAGGTACTGTGTTGGTTTCGACGTTTGGGAACCCGTCAAGTCAAATTCGAAGCTTCCTACCGTCCTACAAGCTTTCTCAGAATCCAATCCTCCTCCTGCGTTGCCGCAACCAATACCCTTCCTGGATCCCTCTATTTGGACCCTCGACGCACTTTTTTTACTACCGAAGGGACGCCTACAGTATTACAGGAAGCTATACAGCAAATTGCTCAAGAGTATGACCCCCGGAAGAAGTGATCACCGACTGCTAACAGGGGCGTTGGTGAAGTTAGATGGTCTTCTAGCAACTCTCGACGATAGAGCCAACACTAGTGTCGGCTCCCCTGGACCGCCGCAAATACCGCTCCCTCCCCACGTCAACATTGATGTGAATCCGAATACTTTGATACCCACCCATCCATCCACAAATGAACCGATGGAAAGTGGCGCTCTGCTCTCCGGACGCTTTGGTACAGATTCTGCAAGCGCTACAACATCTATGCGGGGTAGCGTCTCTTCTAGAGAGTGAGTCTATCAGTCTTACCATTGACCAGACTTTTCATGTATACTTTCAGTGAGCGCCTTTCGCAAGAGACAACATTAAGCTCACTCAGCCGGGAGTCCTCTCAAAATTTGATATCCCCCGTCCTAGATCTTGAGAGGCGTTTAGTTACTGAAAACACAATCGACATATTTACGATGCAACCAAAGGTTCGTGGTATGGCATTGGACACGTTGCCAACTTAGCCATATCTGCAGCAAGTTCGACTGCAAATAGCACCACCGAACCTTCCTTACGCCCGCGAGTTACGCTTATCAGTAAAGGTGCTTGTACGATTTACCCCCAAGGCAACAGGAGTAGAGGTTATCCATCGTCATGGACATGTTTATATTTTGTCGGATCTGTTTCTTCTGTGTGAAGAAATGGCCCGAGAAGACAGAGGCGATGGTAGGCAAGATATGCGTCTGTGTTATCCCCCGCTTTCTGGAAAAGTTCTCAACGTAACTGAGTTGTCTGGGCAAGGTTGATTAGGTTATTCTTCCAAGCACGCGTTCCTGATTGCGTCCACAGAGAATGCCCTGCAAGTCTCTATCATGCGTAAAGAAACGCTGATTTTGGAAGCTGATTCTCGGCTCAAACGAGACAGAATTCTTGACGAATTTCAAGAGTGTATATCGTTTGCAAAAACGAGTAAGAGTCGCTACGAATTTTGGAGAACAATTTTTCTCACCCGTTGATCTAGTCTCGAGAGCCGCACAAGAGCCTGTACCACCCATGCCTTCTATTGATAACCTTCCTCAATCACTAGCTACACGCTTCAAAACGTCTGGCAGTTCTTCGAGGGGGAGACCCGACCGAGCTCTTAACCCTCAGTTAGTTCCGCAATCCCAACCAGTCGACGTTCAGTCCGAGCGGACCGACGATGCCACTTCCACAATCCACAGGACCCTAGCGGCCCCTTCGCCTATGCAAAACGTGGTTCTTTCCCAGCTCGAGACGATTCAAGATCCCCGACGTGAAGTAGTTGGAAGTCCCCCAAGCAGTCCTTCTTCACCAGGGAATGGACAACGGATACCTATGTCGCACAATCCGGGTCCAATATACCCTCCACGTAGATCTTCAGCAGGGTACACCACCAATAGCCCGCCTTCCTCGTTTGTCCCGGGACAAATCGTTCCTCCCGTACGGAGTGCGAGTATTCAATCGCAGTCACGGCCTTTCGTAATAGCTACATCAGACCCACCTGGTCCTCCAGGTGGGATGTATTCACCACCGATTGTGCATAGCCCCGCGCCGCAAACCTCGACTCTAAGACACAATGCTTCCATGCACTCGCTTCGTCAGCAACCACTGCAGCACCAGCCTTCCTTGCAATCTCTTCCGCATAGACAGAATCACCAAAACTTTTCCCCTGCTCCTCATCCCAAACCTGGTCCGCACTCTTCCAATGGGCAGCCATTCCCTACACATCCATCCAGCCCTCCAGTAATATCTCCCCCGGTCGAACAATCTTCCCACAGGCTTCAGAAATCTTCATCGTCGCGGTCACTGCATTCACAATATCAGTATAGTCAAACCCCACTGCCTCCCGTACCCTCATTGCCGGATGGTTTATCTATGCCACAACGCCCGTACAGTCAACGCAAGGACTCAACGGGGCCCCTGAACATGCCAATGTCGACAACACTCCTCCCGTCGATGCAAATGAGATCGAGAACTAACTCAGTTGCGGAACCCTCAATTTTAGATCCGAGCCCTCCCACGTCCCCAGCCGAAGAACGCAAACCGCTTGGACCCACACGGTCTGTAATCACGGCACAAATGAAGTGCAAGGTATTCCAGCAGCAGCAACATGCACAATGGAAGTCATTGGGCTCGGCAAACTTAACTCTCTATCGCCAGGAGCCCACGAATGTCAAGCAGCTTGTTGTGGAGGCAGGTAGCAAAGGCAAATCGGTTCTCATCTCGACGATTGTCTTGACGGATGGGGTTGAAAGGGTGGGCAAAACTGGTGTGGCAATTGAGTTGAGTGATGCCGGGGGTGCACGGACAGGCGTCATTTACATGATTCAGCTGCGGAACGAAGACTCTGCGAGCGGTCTTTTCAAGACTTTACTCGCAGGCTCTGACAGGGCGGCGTAAATAAGATGTCGACGAAGTCAATCAGAGCAAGCTCTAAGGACTCGCTCTTGTTTCACTGGGATCCTTGGTTTTGTGTACTCCAGATATCCTCCCGGACTGCAGATGTCTTAGTATCATTGTAATGGGGCAGGCAATGTCACAAGCTGAGCGCAAAGTGAAAAGTGATCACTACCACATATTTCGATCTGAGGCAAGCCCCGCTCAACATCTTCTGTGCGATGGGGTTGTAGGTAACCCGTCACGGACGCTCTACTTCCAGGGGCATCTAGAATGAAGATATAATCTGGTAGTTCGTGAGCTACAGCAAATCTCGCTCAGTCTTCGCAGGGCGGTTACCTAGGGTCGTCTTCCAATAATGCGTGAAGCTAGTCCACATTGGCTCGCAAGCACCAGTTTTTTCTACCGGAAAGCATTTTCTAGCACCGTATGTCGCGACATTGTTTCCCTCAAGGAGCGATCTCCGTTGTCCCTCGTCATATGCACTTCGCAAGCGGTGCGTAACAAAAGTAGACAGCTCGGTGTCAGACAACAATCCGTCGGAGGGCTTGGAATCCCTCGAGTTTCGAATGACCTTATCAGGATCAGCTTCTTCCCCACCGCCCCCTTCGTCCACTTCTTTCGCGATGGACGTGGGAACAGTTGGGTCTATGGAGACGTGCACTACACGCGAGACTTGGAGTCGTTCTTGTTGTTCAAGGGACAGTGGTTCACCAACTAGCAAGGAGTACGCGGGGTCATCAGGAGGGAAATTGAAATCTGCTCGACGTTTGGATTAAAAGGGAGCTGCGGGTGCATGGGTTCTCGAAAGTTCTTACCTCCCGCTATGATACAGGGCCAATCACGGAGTTTCCAGAGCTCCTGGAATGCGACGACCTCTCGAACTAGAAGTCCTGCTTGCCTATGACCAATTCTGGACTTGAGCTCAAAGAAAGTGAGAATTCGACTCACCTCACTCTTTCGTAGGTATACCTAATAAGGACTTCCCCGTCAGCGGAGCCGTTGAGAAACGTAGTCGTGCACGAACGCGGGATGCCAAAACAGGTGTGTCGTTGCGATAATGTAGCCCTGGACTCCCAATTCCGGGTTTATACTTTGAAGCGCCACGATGTTTGCGATGTTCTTGGTTCGATGGCTCGACCCAATGCGTGCCTGCGTACTTAGTTGGGGGTTGCTGTGCACTTCCAACTTATCATACTCTATCGTGGCTTCATGGATGCTCCGAAATATGGTGTTTTTGTACGCGATGAGACATCCGTGGGGTTTACCTGCACCGGTTCCATAATGGTAAGCGTATCCGGCGAGATCGAGTGCAGGAAGAAGCTTGTCTAGCCCGTCGACCTCCTGAAATTCATTAAACCAGGTACAAGGAGCATCGTTGGACTTTACGGACCTGCATACACAGGATGTCGGCGTCGTGAGAGAGTATCTCAGCATGAAGCATCGGTATCCTTGCATTCGCTTTACGGGCTTTGCCACTGGTTGGGAAGAGCTCCGATCCTGTGATTCATTGGGACTTGATTGTAAAGATGGAGACCGACTCGACGCACGAACGAGACACTGAGCGAGTAACTACAAGGGTATACTTTGAGATAATTGCTGCAAGATGGATGCACAGGGAAGTACGGACATTCCATGTCATAACCCTGACTGTCCGGGCGGAAAGCTGTTCCGGCAGCTGGAGTGGTATCCATGGTCTCGCGAGGAAGAGAGAGACTGTCTCATCTCCAGGCTTGGACTGTTCCTCTTTCAAAAGTTTCTTTTCCAGACGCTTGAGGCGTTTTTCTTCTGTATGGGCGATCTGTTCTGGGGTAGGCTCATAACCCATGTTCAAGATCAGATGATGATGTAATCGCCGACCGACCACAGAGCCCGAGTCGACACGGGTACGCTCACATGTTCAAGCTGTTCTCCGTTGCGCGCCTTTCGACGACGACCGCCCTCCGTCGTACAAACAGTCTCCGCACGAACAGCCTGATTCCTTCCTCCCGCGGCGCCAGCCATCGTCGTCGGTCGGGCATTCTCTTTCCCACTCAGTCAAGAGCTCTCGCTTCCATGGCTCCATTCCAGGATCGTTCCGCGATCTCAGATGATCCCTGCACGTCTCTTGGCAATTTCGACCTTGTCCAGCATTTCCAGCTAGACTATACTGATGTGGTCGTCTCAAAATGGCGGAGCCGTGCCAGTGGCTTGACCCTTGTTCATCTAGATTATGAGGGTGTGTACCTCCGTCGAATCTTCTCCTACACCTCTGAAACCCTTTCCAGCCCCACTCGTTAATGGATACTTCGTTGTTGCAACTGAGAGTGAGTTCCTTTGCTCCCGTCATAGTTATTCCTACCTTTCTCACTCTGTCAGTCTTCAATGATAGCGGTTGTCCTCACACCTTAGAACAGTGAGTTGTTTAATACACTTTCCGTATCCTCGTTTCTGAGGCTGTCCGCTAGCCTGGTCTTCATGGGCTCGGAGAAGTACCCGTATAAAGGCATCATAGACCATCTCGCTAACCGTGGCTTCTCTGATGGCACAAATGCTTGGACGGATAATGACCATACAGGCAAGCAACGCCGTACTCCCACCCCGTCTTTACTCATTTCTACTCCCACGCAGCCTATACCGCTTCAACGGCTGGAGAACAGGGATTCCTGCAGCTCTTGCCTATATACCTCGATCATATATTGTATCCGACAATGTCTAAGGCTGCTTTCGTGACGGAGGTACGACCGGCTTGTTCAACTTAGAACGAATTTATCTCACTCACCTCGTAGGTTCACCATATCAATGCGAAAGGTGAAGATGCTGGTGTAGTGTACAGCGAAATGCAAGGGCGCGAGAATACCTCTGGCGATCTGATGGCTCTCCGGTTAGTGCTGACCCCGACGGTTTAGTCCGTGCTTACATCTCCTTTAGGTCCCAACATATCTTGTACCCTCCGGGTAGTGCTTACCGCAGTGAGACAGGTGGCCTAATGGAAGCCCTGCGTGTTCTCAACGTGGAACAAAGTATATCCTCCATTGACATATCTTCATTAACTTATACCCACTTTACAGTTCGGCAATACCACAGCACTTATTACGTCCCTCATAATTTGTCATTGATAGTCACAGGGAAGCTTTCAAGTGGAACAAGATCTCTTCTCTCTGTTCTCCAAGAGAAGGTTGAGCCCAGCATTATCGCACACGGCCAAAATCAGGGACCGCGCCCAAAAGGTTGGAAACGACCATTTGTGGAGACGGCCAGTGCCAACCGCGAGCGCATTAAGGAGGTCGTCAAACAAACTGTGGAATTCCCAGAGAAAGACGAGAGCCAGGGTGAACTGCTTATCACATATAATGGCCCACCTCCAACAGCATTCTTGGAACGCAAGGTTTGTTTGATATTACGAACATGTGTAACTTGCTAACACATTTTTAGGCTTTGGACATCCTGTCCACCTACCTTACATCATCACCTGTGGCTCCTCTGAACAAAGAATATGTTGAAATAGAATCTCCCCTTTGGTAGGATCCCATTTTTATATCATGTTATCGTACTCATGCCTTTGAAGCTCTTACATCTACTTCAGCGAAGATGCTCGTGCCGCGATTGTAGATTTACCCGTTTACATCGGTTCTGTGCCCGCGGAATACTTGGACACCTTTGATGCGAAGCTCTCTTCGAGCTTCCTTCGCATTCTTACAGAAGGCATTGACATGTCCCGGATATCGATGGTCATTAACCGGGATGAACGTCAAGTGGGAATCTTTTATCAACTTTCACAGGTTCGTTGCCTTGCTGATTCGAACATTTTAGTTGCGGAGCAAACTTGAATCTTCCAAAGGAGATACATTCTCAGGCACAATAATAACAGATTTCTTGTATGGAGCAACAGATGGCTCGGATCTGCGTGGGGCTTTGGACGAGATCAAGTACTACAATATCCTTAGAACTTGGGACGGCTCACAATGGACGGCACTCTTAAAGAGGTGAGTCGTATGCCTCTTACATTGTGTAATGCTTAGGGGTATTACAAGGTACTTCGTCGACCAGCCCTACACTGTCGTCATCGGAAGACCCTCGGCAAACCTTGCGGAGAAACTTGAGACGATCGAAAAGGCTCGCCTGGCCGCGCAAGTCGAAAGGCTTGGACTTGAAGGCCTTGCGAAGGCAGGACAGGAACTTGAGGCTGCGAAAGCGGAACATGAACTGCCCATCCCGAAAGAGATCCTAACTTCATTCCCTGTCCCAGATGTGAAGAGCATACCGTGGATTCCTGTGAAGAGCGTGCAAGAATTGGGAAAGGGCCGGAGTGTTACTTCCAGACCTTCGTTGCAATCAGACCTCGAAAAACATATTGAGAGCGACGGCGAACCATTGTCGATGTTTGTGCAATACGACCATGTCAAAGTGAGTTTCTTCTCGAGTTGAAACGATTTTTGGGACTGACAGTCTTGTAGTCAGATTTTGTGGGAATCCATGCATTCTTCTCGCTTGCAAATGTGCCGGACGAGCTTCGCCCGTTCGTGATCTCATTTTTGCCACACCAGTACTCTCGCTGACGTTTTTTTAGATACCTCTCCACTTATGCCGCTGCTTTCTTCTCTTTACCTGTCATGCTGGAAAACGGCGAAGTATTGGGTCATGAGGAGGTTGTCAATCAACTCGATGACCTGACTGTTTCGTATGAGGCGGGGTTCGGATTGTCAGATCAATTTACCGAATTTGCGCGCATAAGTTTCAAGGTTGAGACAGCACACTACGAGTCCGCCGTCACTTGGCTCCGCGATCTTGTCTGGGGCACTGTGTTTGACAAAGAAAGGTGAGCAAGTGTTTTGCAATCTGTCCCAAGTGACTGATCCGCAGAAAGGCTCCTCGTTTCGGCTGCTAAACTTGCTCAGTCCCTTCCTGAGCTCAAGCGCGATGGCAACAATGTCTTGTCATCTGTATGGGCTGAAACGTTATTTGACAAGAGTTCGACTTCGCTCGCTGGCGCAATCTTGTCCCAAGCGAACTTTGTGCCGAAGCTTATTAGAGACCTTCAGGAGTCTCCAGAACAAGTGATCGCTGTCTTCGAGAAACTGCGAAACTGTCGTATGTACCATTTTCCTGGCATGTTGGAAGGTATCTCACCGAATTTATACTTGCAGTAACTGATCCCTCAGGGATCCGGATATCCGTCACTGGAAATGTATTAGATCTCAAGAAGCCCCGTAGTACATGGAATGAAAAGCTCGGTCATCTTGGCGTAAGCATGAGTTCCTCACCACCACTCGGTTTGCCTCCCATTTTTCCACTTTTTAGCGGGCGTCGACTTTGACACCGGTAAAGTTGACTTCGGAGACGCTCAACGAATTGGGCAAGAACCCTATTAGGAGGGTAGGAAGAAACACATTCCCGCCGTGCATCCGTTCACCCCTTTCTAGGCGGTCGTCGTTAGCTTGCCCACCATCGAAAGTTCCTTTGTCAATCATACCACCAAGGGTATCCAAGGATTCGACCATCCGGAGTTTCCAGCATTAAGGGTCGCACTTGAAGTTCTGAACGCGACGGAGAGTTTTCTATGGGTATCGTAGAAACCTGTTCTAACGATGTTAAAGTTGTACTGACTCCACTCTCAACAGCGGTCAGTCCGCGGTGCTGGCCTCGCTTACGGCGCGTACATGACTGCCGATAGAGAAGCTGGGCTAATCACCTTCTCCTTGTACCGAGTAAGTTTGGTCTCCGTTCAAACAATCACTCTTTCTGACCTACGTACAGAGCTCCAGCAGCACGGAGGCCTTTAAAGAGGTGAACAATGTTGTTTCAGGATTAGTCGACGGCTCCGTACGTTTCCGTCATTTTGCCTCCGTCACTTCAGCGGGGTAACTCCTTCAGATTGAACTCGATGAAACGGCGCTAGATGCTGCCAAGAGCAGCATCGTCTACGCTGTTACGAAAAACGTTGCAACAGCAGGCAGAGCAGTAGGTGACTCGGCCATCCAGGGCATTCGATTTGTTCAAATCCATGCAGGCGATCAACTCATTTACCAACCAAGCGCTCAAGGGCCTAAGTCAAGACCACAATCTCCAGCTCTTGGAACAATATCAAGCTGTCACCAAGGATGACATCCTAGCATCTCTCAAAAAGTATATCCTGCCGATTTTCAGCCCGTCTACTTCTACCGTCGTCGTCGTTACGACCCCATCCAAAGTTGACCAGATTGCAGAAGGGCTAACAGGTTACGGGTTCGATGTAGAGAAACGGACATTGGAAGTCGAAGGGGACGAGGATGGGTCATTTGAGACCGGTAGCGTCTCCGAAGATGGTTCGGAGGATCGTCGGTGAAAACAGTAGAGTATTCCCTATTGGAAATTAGTGAGAACAAGTACTGTATTCGTTCTCATCGTGTTAAACTTCACGGGTACATCCCGTTAAAGGGTTCAGGGATTCTCGCGGTAGTGTGGGCGGGAGCTGAGCCAAACCTGGAGTCTCGCTACTTTCAAGGACCTCGATCATCTGCTCTTGTGCTTCGCCGGGCCGTAGCTCAACGTCACGAAGAAAATCATTCTCGACAAGGAAGTGTATGGCCTGCGACAGATTGGATACTGTGACCCGGATTTCAGGTAGGAGCAGCTTAACAATAAGATCATTAGAGCGCTTAGGGCAAGTAAATAGCAAGTCCCCTGTACGTTACGAAGCAGTGTCGACCGTGACACGAACGGATTTCGTGGTGGTTTCTTTGGCTGAGAAGTTAAAGTTCTTCTGGCACATTCTTGAGGGTGCGCATGTGACATTTTTTGTACTTCTCTATCGTGCCCAACGTTAACTTTCGGTATGCACAGCGGTGCGGTAGGAACTTTGGACGACACAATTTCGGGGGCTTCGTCGTCATCTGCGTTTGACGCAGAGTTGGGGCTTGCTTCTCGAGTGCACTTCGTTTTCGCATCGGCTGGTTGGCTCGTGGAGTCGTCAACATTTTCTGTTCGGGGTTCTTCACGCGGGGGTAAACCTTGCCACCGACGACCACTGCCTCTTTGATGTCCTTTTCCTCGAATTCCCTTGCTTCCACCCCCTGCAAATGTCGTGGCCTGCCTGTATTTCTTTCTTGCGCCACCACCTATATCGTCCGGGGTCAGCTGCCCTCGCGCAGCTGCCTCCTCAAGTTTCCGCTTCTTATCCTGGATCTTTTCATTCGTGGGGAATCGCCTTTTTCGCTCTGCAATCCAGGCATCGAGAGCTTCTGGCGTGTCTAGTACAAGGGATGTCCCTTGAATCGCGATGGGTTTTCTAAATCTGCATCAGTCAAGGGCCAGCGTAATATGACCACGATTAGGCACCCTCTTAGACTCGGATCAGCATCCCAATCGTCCCTCTTCTCCCACCCAGGTGGAAATATAAAGTGTCGATCCATCATATGAATCTCGACGGACTTGCGAGAGCCGATAAATGAACAACCCTGGCGAGTGCATCGACAATTTCCGGACTGGTACCAGCTCCCGTGAGTGAGATGATTCGGAATAGGTTTCACAGGTGTTTGTGACTGTGCCTGCACGGACGGCCGGTCCCGGGGAGATGGGGCAGGGAGAGCCGACGTTGGTCTGCTCGTTCGATTTGCCGGGCCCGGGACGTAGGTCGATGAAAGTGTGTAGCCATCCGTGGTTGTGCGAGGTCGGTGGTTTGAATAGGCTTGCACGTATGCCTGATAGTAATGTGGGGACATATGGGCTGGTGCATAGTATTGTGCATATGGATTAGCCAACGCCGAAGTCAGTGCAGTGGTGTCATACAAGGGAGCTGCGTAAGAGATCAGAGGTTGTGCAGCCCTGTGTGAGGACGGATGCTGGCTGTTCATTGCAACGACGAGCGCAACAGAAAACGCATCAATTAACGGTCGGTGCACGTGATCCCTAAATAGTACCTGTGAGAGTTACAAAACTCGAGTTTCACCACTACGCGAATTCATGCCAAACGTTACGCTTGCAGGAGTACGATGATCTGTTGATCAGGTTGTGTTTTTTTCGAAAGAAAAAAAAACGTTGTCATGAGCAACTCCGGTCTCCGGTATTGCAAACACCTTGGAATAGCAACGTCAGACGGGAAAAGAACTGCAGCAACTCATGGATGCATGTTGTATTATCGTCGGTGAAGCAGCTAAAACACAATGCATTGTAGTATGTCAAACATGTCGCAATATGTATCTTGGTTAGAGCTATGGGAGGCGATGAAGCAAATCGGGAGTCAAGAACATCGAAGTGAAGAGGGGCTTTGTGCGCGTTTTCGGTGATAGGGGAGATGGAAATGCACAGGACAATAACGAATACGACTCCTCCGGGCGCGCGCGGCGGCGAAGGCGCAAGTGTGAGGAAGCAACATGTGGAGGGCGGAGAGGACAAGAAGGGGGGATGCGGCATACGGGTCGATTTGAGAGGCGTCGTGTCAATCGTGCAAAGTGGTCGGGCGGGATGCCTGGTAGGGCGGCGGGGATGTTGATTTACTCTTGGGAGTCCTGCTGTTGCTGTTCCCTGCCAATTCTCCTCTCCTTCTCACTCTCCAACTGATTATAGAGTAAGAACAATGCCTTCTCATTGGCTGCAGGAGTTCCGATGATAGTGAACATCCGTTCACCAGAATTATCGTGTGGAGCCTTTGCAATAGATATCTTGGATCCAGAGAGTCGGCGGATTTCAGTAATTTTGCTTCCATTACGGCCGATGATGCATCCGACCATATCAGCAGGAATTAGGATGTTTTGCGTGCGAAGATTGGCCGGTGGTTGTGTCATCGAGGGTGAGTGTGGCGAGGGTGGAGACGAACCACGGCGAGCAACATCACCGGCGGATCTGCGCGTGCTCAAGCCGCCAGCATAGCCATTGGCTGATCGTCTTGAGCCACGTTCCTCGCCAGCGGCGCCTGGTTGGAATTGAACCGTCCCGGCACCCCTTTCCCAGTCCTCGAGCAAGCACTTTCCAATCTCTTCAATTGCACGACTGATGGATTCTGGGGAACCCTGAACCTCTACGATGCGTTCTGTTGACTGTGGAAGCATCTCCTTCGAGGCTACCATGCGAGCTCCGGAAATATCCTGAATGGCTTTAATTTTGAGGCCGTTGCGACCGATTACCGTGCCCATCAGATTATGTGAGATGAGAAGGCGGATGGAGGTATGTGGGGATGACGACGAGAGGGCGACAGGAGACGGACTTGATGAGACGAGCTGGGTGATGATGAGATTGTATGCCTGCATGCGTAGGATGTGTGAGCGAAGCTGGGATGGAGCTGGCGAGATAGACGGGGGACGCGTACCTTTGCGATTGCGTCGACAGATCCGCCGACTGTGAGGACACGTTCGTGGACGCCAGGTATGACCTTGCTGACGCCCGCTCTCACCCCAGTCTGTTCTCTGAGATCTGCGACGTTTTTTCCGCCCTTTCCGATAATTACGCCAGCCTCCTTTGTTGTTACGAGGGCGCGAAGGGTGAGGATGTCGTGGGCGGAGGTCGGCGATGGGGAGCGGGATGCTGCGGGAGAAGCTTCAGTTTGGTGAGCAAGTGGGGTGCCCCTAGGAAAAGAGGCCCCACCTGTGCTGTGGTGGGCTGGGTGTTCAGCAGACATGGTGTGGGGGCTGTCGGGGACGATGAGGAGGAGGGAGGGGAGGATGGCGGCGGAGGCGGTCGAAAAGGTGGCTGAGTCAAACAAACGTCCCCTCCGGAAACGCGCGTCCGTCGCGTTCCCCGCCACCGACAGCACAGCCACTCACATGTAGAGAAAGAAAACAGGCAAATCGGCATAAGAACACCAGCCCCGCAGAGTCGCATAGGTACATGCATGGTCTTATCGGTACTGAACATAACGTAGTCTGCAGCTTGACACACGGTCGCCCTCCTAGAATCCATACTCTCCCAGTTTCTCAAAGGAAGGTGATGCGTCCGCGACGGCTTTTTGGCGTAGCTTCAGGGCTGTAATCTGCACTCACAGTCAACTTGCAGTCCTGATAGAATGTCCCAACTCTTCTCCACGCACCTTGCGTTCATGGAATGCCTGTGCTTTGATCTTCCTCTTCTCCTCAAGGCGGTCAACGACATCCTTGTAACCCCACCCAACCTCATGCGACAGACGCTACAGAATCAATACGTTTGTTATCAATGCCCGTGCCAAATCCGCCATCTCCCATACCTTAACTGTGCAGTATTTTCGGCCAGGCTTCAACCGCAATACCCGAAGTGCCTCGGGAACGACCATCCGCTTCTTGCGGTCGTATGGCGGAGGAACACCCTCGAAGAGCTTCAAACGCTCCAGCGCGGCAGCACCCCTGGCGGTTTTGTGGGGCACCATGCCGCGGATGGCGCGGAAAAGAATTTTGGAAGGAGCGCGGTGGTGGAAGGGGCCGGACTTCTTCGGGTTAACGATATGGCGCTTGTGGAGGAAGTTGTGGTAGCGGAGCTGCGTGGCGCGAGATATCGTCTGGGCTAGGTTGAAGGATAGATATGTCATCATACCTTGTTGCGGAAGAAACTGCCGGAGATGTTGATCTCCTCGCATCTCACGACAACTATCTTCTGGCCGGACAGAATTTGCTTGGATATGATAGAGGCCAATCGACCAAGGAGGTGACCCTTGCCATCAATAACGATGGGTGTCGATGAGAAAGTGGCCATAGCGAAGTCTATATCAGGTTGGGAACGGTACGATGAGTCCTGAGCGCGGAGGAAACAAAGTCGAAAGCACTCGCCTATGAATAAGAGATTAGCTCAATGGCTCGGACGTCGAGTCCCGCTTACCTTGAGGATCTTGAGGTCGTTGGGGAATCAGAATGTGGGAACGTGCGAGTGACAGCCACCATGACAAAAACTGTGCAGTTATTCTCGGACATTTCCGAACCGAATAGCAAGTTACAGTTTGCAAGACGCGGCGATCCACCCCGCCGTACCATAGACAGACACCGTCCACGGTTTCTCTTGCACCTTGTTCCGGGTCCAGTATTCAACTATCCTCTCTCGCTTGCCCACAGCCGCCCACACTTGTCCGCACAACTCATACTGGCCCCCACTCTCCAGCTCCACCTTGGCAGATGGGAACAAGTCTGTGATAAAATTGATCGCGGTGGCAACTGCAACCATATATCCCTTGAGTGATTCGGCAGCGCAAGGGACCACAGTGGTCCTTTTGTTCAAGTCCGACAGCGCGCCTTCAGTGTTCCGCAGGTATCTTGTCACAAGGCCCCGCCAGAGCTTTTCACGCTTAGGTGATGCTAACCAGTCCTAAATCGATATAATGTAAACGGAAAGATCGCCTTAGCTGTTTTGGATGATACGCTACCTTGTTGACGGTTGTCTCCCAAGCTCGACCGAGGAAAAATAAGGATGCTTCCTTGATCATCCGTGCACTGGCCCTAACCTCGAGACACATATCTTTGAGAAGCTGTCGCCACGTTAGCCTGCCCCTTGTGTCTATGCTATCTCCATCACCCACAGGTGTCCCTTGAGGTGCCAAAAACTCCTCTAGGAATTCCAAGATAGCAGAAGTCTCCGCTAATACAAAATCATCTCCTCTTCCAGACTTGTCCCTTACCCGTAAAACCGGCAGCGCAGAATATGGGTAAAGGTCACGGGTAACCTTTCCCGACGTCCTCCATCGACCCCACGTTTCTGGTGGGACTTCTTCCAGCGTGAATGGAATGCCAGAGTCAACGAGAAGAAGTAGGACAGGCTCCCCACGAGCGCGAGCTGTGAGATAGGTGAGGTGAAGTTCGTACGAGCTCATGATGGTAATCGTCGACATGAACCCGTGGGGTGCCGTGTAGTGATGGCTCCAAATCAGGGCGCCTTAGGTACTGAGTAAACCAGGATTCCTAAGCTACTCTCGTGGTCACCCTCCATCACTCGTGGAACACATCGGCTACGTTATACTCTGAAAGCAATTGGTCCCCCTTGGAATAGCCCGGCAGATCCACTACAAAGAGGTGCCCAGAACACGGGTATTTCTCCTGCAGGCTACTGTCTCCGCCAATGGCACTGCAATGGGCAGTATGGCTGGTCCTCGTTGGGACCTGCGTAACAAAATGGCTATGATTTCGGCCGTCGATATTTCCCTGAGGTGAGAACCAAACGATCCGAGAACCCCCACCCGCCAAGAGTCGTCCAACATATTCTAGGATCAACCGACCGAGGAACCTTGGTGGAAGCCCGCCGCGGGAAACAGCGGGAAACACTGAGGGACACGAAGTGACGGATCAACGACGTGTATAAGAAACGACGAAGACAGCTGATGGTAGGATACAACTAAGGACTACATGACTGTGCGATGGCGTATATATGTATGTTGAACTATGATGTCATGATGTTATGATCCTGAGGCTTACACTGGGCTCCATTCTCTTCGTCAATACATATACCGTCACAGAAGGTCTTTTCCGGCAACCCTCGGGCGATCGCGCCAACGGCAACTCTCCGATTCGACAACTTCATAGGCGCGCTGTGATTATCGAGGGAGTCCGCGAAGTGCCTGGAATTCCTCGAGACACTCAGACAGCAGAACCAATCCCGTGCTTGCATGATTTTCTCATCCGGACTCCAGCCGAGTACATTTGAGTCCTATACACTTTGAGCAAGGTCTCCTCCGACGAGGCTCAGATAGGCGCCATAGCTGACCATGAAGGGCCCTTCATCTACAACCGCGCATTCGTGTCTGGGTCATACATCCAAAGCAGGCCCGGTATACCCTGATCTTTAGAATGGATAGACCCGAAATGGCCGTTGCTGTTGCGCGCTCCATCTACATAGGTGGCGTGATGTTCAGGCAATGGTTTACAGAGATGATGCGGCCTTGATCCTCCGTCCAACACCGCGAAACCGCTGGCCGTCGTACAGGCAAGCTGGAAAATGATAGTAGAATATCCGTGGAGCCCGCTCACCCCTTCTCCATGGTTCCTCAAAAGCAAGACATGTAATCGGTTCATCAAACGCCACCATGTTTAATGCTACAGTCCTGGTGTCAAGATGGAACACACTCGACAAGCTGGTTCGTCGACGGACAAACCTACCGTCTTACCTCGTTCTCATATATATCCACAAAATGCAGGACTTGCGTTTTGGGGCTATTGACAGCTCATCGGTGACAGGGTTACGTGGTTAGTACGCTCGGACCTTCACCGGGGGTACACCCAACTTTAAGCAGTGGCTCATTGACAATAAAGGTTTTGGGCGGTGACATGACGGAGAAGACATCGCTCAACTTCCACATATTCGGTGGCCGCTCTTGCATCCAAATTGGTCAAACTTTGAGCATGGACCCACTCGATTCAACTAAGCGAATGAGCGCATTCATTGATTCAAGGCATTGAACAGTGTCCGATCATGAGCGCTTAAGCACTCAGCCAGGTGGAAAGAAATGTGTAATTGATGCCGAGTACAAAATAACAAGTGGACAAAGAGTGTTATGCCTCCCCTCAGTGAGCTATTGGAGGGTCAGCAATGTACAATGCGGAAAGGGAAGTTTGCAAACCTTCGGGCGTTTTTGCAATATAGTCGATGGCTGTTGAGAGCAAAAGGATTAACATTGATAGGTCAATCAGCAACATGGAGGGGGCCTACCCTGCTGAACGGTCTTTATTTCGTCAGCTTCGACGTCAGGAATTTCGATAGCAAACTCCTGTGGACGACAGATTAAGGGGATTATGTTGACGGAGGAGAGACGACACAAACTTCTTCTATGGCCATGACGACTTCAACCGCATCCAAGCTGTCAAGAGAGAGGTCATTCGCAAAGGAAGACGAAGTTGAAACCTAGGAAACATGTAAATACTGAGAAAAATAAACATGAACCTGTATGCGTTGGAAAGTTACCTTGGAGTGGCCGACTTTCTCGAAACTCTTGAGCACGTCGAATATTCTAGTTTGAATCTGTTCCTTGGATAGTCCTGCTGCTGCGGAGAAGTTCGCGCGGTGCAATCTGTAGGCAGACTGCTTGGAAACGGCAAAGGTCGGTCGGGCGCGAGACAGACTACGCAGGGTTATACGAGCGAACGACATTTTGGTATGAACGCGTCCGACACATGGCGTTTTTGCTCGTCATGTCCGGATTTTACCGAAATTGCCTTGTCACGTGAGGAAGGCATTACTAGTCCTCGGTCACTCCAATGCCCTTCCAGTACTAACAATGAAGCATGGCGTTGCGTTTCGAAAATTCTCGAGGACGTCCTCCCATCGCAATTTGATGCTTCGGTGCGCGGCGTGGCTGCTCCCTTTTGCTCCAATTCTCACACCGCACACCCAGAAACCTTGTCAGCTCTTTGTTCGAGCATGAGCAAATTCGAACCACGCTCCCAAAGGCTAAGGATGCCGCGAGACTGGCAGAGAAGGCACGAAATCTGAATCTCGCCACGCAGCTATCTAACTCCCAGGGTAGATTATCACACTCGGGAAAAAAGGGAAGGAAACTTCCTATCGACGCGCCCAAGGCTTCCTCCTCAAGCCCGAGGTCCTGCCAAAACTTTTCTCTACATTTGCGCAGAGGTACAAGGAACGCCCAGGTGGTTACACGCGTGTTGTCCAGATCGATAACCGGTTGGGTGACAATGCGCCCATGGCTCTTTTGGAATTGGTTGACAATCCAAGGGACTTCAAATTTGAGATGACTGCGCGGGCTGTGGGCCGGGAGCTGCTTACGGATAAATTGCGGTGGAACACGCCAAGGGGTGTGCTCAATAATGGTGTCACTGGTGCCCACGCGTCTGTCTCCGACGAGCTGCAGTTAAAGGTATCCGACAAGGGGCAGTTACGCTCCATGACGCGAAGGAATCTCCAAAAAGTGCTGAGGTATCGGGGACGCGAGGCTCTCGCCGACATTAGCCAGAAAGCGACTGCACACATTGTGAGTCCTCGAGTGGTGCAAGAGTCGAGACATTCAATATCCCCCAGGAGTCACTTCTTGCTAGACCTATATTACAGCACAGGGCACAAGTGGCCGAGAGTTCGAGAGCAGAGAATGCCAAGGCTCCCTATAGTGCGGCATTCCCCAAGACATCTCTGCGTGCAGGATCCGCGGCTCCTGGGGAAGTTCGACCCGTTGGGCAACTTGCCAAGGGTGCACTCACACGGACGGGCTGGCTCCCCAAGAGTCGCTTACGTTCTGCCAAGAAAGGTCCATCCCGACCTTCAGCTTATACTGTACAGAATCTGCGGCTTTCATGAACTGCTATAATAACATGCTTGTTGGTCGTGATGCCATGTCATTACGTTGGCAATTGACATTGCGCCCGTTTATTGTTTCAAGCGTATTCGCTTCAACAACGAGAAACCATAATTGATGGAACCCGAGTAACAAGGACAATAACCACAGGAAGAGATACAAGAGGTACATGGTTGTGAAGTCGACGCATCACAGACCACTGCGGATTTGATGCTAAGCAACCAATAATGTTACATGTCCAAGAGTGTTGTATGTGGGAGGGTCTTTCACCCCCGCCTGGAATGGTTTGACACCATTGTACAGACGTGAGTGAATAAGAAGTAAGTTTAGGTTACGTATTACGATGAGTGCGACCGATTATCCATCAGCAGAATGACCTGCGTTCTGTGGTTGACGATAGTAGAGTATGACGACGCGTGTCCTCGGAGGGTATAAGCTTGTGCACACCTCACTGTGGGATCGGAAAGGACCGGTGAGGTGCGCAAATATTCTGTACCCAGGTAGACGTACCGAGTCATTCCAGACGTTGAAGCGGTAGTCCCGCCAAACGCGGTCGACGGTGACCCCATTACATTGCGGGGTTGGAGATGCGCGCTGCGATGTACGGGAGGATGTCCCACCCGAAAAGAGTTGTGACATGTCGCATCGCAAGTCTCTCCAGCTTCGAGCACTGTGCAAGCGCACGATGGGTCAAAAGAATGGCCGGACGGTGGTGGAGGTGAACGAGGCGCACCTCACGTTGGCGACTTTTGTGCGCGACTTGAGAGCGTACTTGTACACTGACCCGGCGTCGAGGACGAGGGTGACGCTCTCTCCGGGATGGAGCAAGACGATCGCGCTGGTGGACCTTCCATAGTCCCGCAAGAGCTGTATGGTTGCACAGTCGTGCGTGTCGTTGGTGAAGTCGAGGCAGACCTCGTAGGAGTCTTGGGTTGGAGCGGGCATGTGTGCTGCGGGACCGCGTCGCAGACGCTAGGGATGGGGACTGGGTGGGGGGAGGGGAACAAGGGGGATCGAGGAAGCCTGCCCCGTGTCAATGCGCAGCTGGTTTTGTTGGCCTTGCGTGATGGAGCAGACGAGTTTCAGACAGGCCACGTTGACGACGGCCCGCAATTGTTCTTGCGCTCCTAACGCGGTGGGTCCACGTTGATTCGGCGAGGCTCCCATGCTCTCTCCGTTTCTTCACTGGCCGCGATGTCGCACACAATCAGATAGTGCTCAACGCCCACACTCCTGCGGCCAGGCTACACTCTTTCCGCAGATATTTACCCCTGCGAAACGAGTTTCAAATGGAACGCTTCCACCGTCATATTTCCTCTCCTGAAACAGCCCCCGTCCGCTGGGCAGGTGGAAGCTCTCCACGCTGGCCAAGTTTGTATACCTCCAGCTTCTCTGCAGCCAGAACCTCATCCGGCTCGCCTTCTTAGGTCGCGGCTTATCGCATTCTCGCCTTTATCTAGAAAAGTTGCGCGTCTTCGATGTTCGCCGCTATCACCCCTATACCATGAACGGTCTGTACTCTCTCACCACTCCATTAATTAAACTGTCGTTTGCAGTCCCGAAACCGCGATACCATCTTGACTTTGAAAGCGTTATATGTCCTGCTGGCACTCACAAGGACAGCACAATACTACCTCACCTCGTACGAGCTTTACCTCGATCCTTCGACTCGGGTCGCCCCGTTCGACCGCCTACCCAGCGATCGTGCTTCGCTCGTTGCGTTTGTCCGGAGACTGCCATCTCACCGCTCTCAGCTTGAGTCGTTCACACACGCGCATGGTCACCGTCTGGGCTTCGAGATCAGACACATTCATCTCGAGACTCTCATCGACGGCCCTGGACGCTCCCTTCGAAAGCTGGTTCTCCTAGGGAGTACCACCTCCGTCATTACGCAACCTCCCAACGCTCACGCTGCAGGTTACCCATACCTGGTATGAAGTCCCATTGTTCGGCGAACAACGTATCATTTGCAATAGTTTGGGGTACCGGGTCCTATATCCAAAATCTCCATTGGTCGCGATCTGTTGTTTTCTTTCAGTCGTCTCATGATGGAGGACAGAAGGGAGGAGATGTGGAAACGTATCGCACGTGCTCGACATCTCACGCTAAAGATAGGGACAACGAAGAAACCTGAATCGAGATCGCGAGGGCATGGATAACTAAAGGCATATATCAACTCGTCCGTAAAATGTCCAGGTAATAGCTCCTATCGGCCGAACAGAGGTGGTGTAGATAACGATACAAAAGGCTCCCGAGTGTCCACGAGGTGATCTAACTATGTGCTAAATTTCCATCTCCAGTTTGAAACGTAAGCGAGTGTGCTTGAATCAAGCAACTTGCCAACTCGTGAGGTATCAATGTTAATAACCACCAGGATGGGGCCGGCTAGTAACCTGATTCTCGGCGTACTGGGGTTCGTAACCTCGTGACGGGTAGGTATCATACCCGTCACGACCTTCTTTCTGTAGTGGTACGCCGACGATCGTAGACCCCGTACTATCTTGCTTCGTGTGTCCGCGACCACGGCCCTCGTCGAGCTCGTAGGATGCTCTAGAATCCCAGGGGTCACCCCGATCGGCCATTGGGATATCATCGGTCAGCGGTTTGGTCGAATCATTGAGTACATCATACTTCTCGTGATCCTCCCGTTGAGAAGCGCCATACGACGACACGACAAAGAGGAAGTAACTCTGGAGAATGTGGTAAGTCTATGGATTGCAATGGCGACTGCGTCGTCACTCACCTGGACGAGGGCGAAGAAGACCCAAGCGCCAGCCATCAGACCGATGTCGACCCATGAAAATACGTCACAGAGCGTCTCGCCTTCTGACGAGGTACTGGCGTCAGAGCTGCTAGTTGGAAAGAAAGTGGCCTCGCAGTTTGATAAGGCGGTGGAGTGACGAGAGGCAGAAATAATGATCCAGACAGCACCGATGGCAAACACTGCGATAGATGCACCCGTGTGGAGAGTGACATATCTGCGATACATGATCGGTTTTTCCTGGGCTTATGAGACGCAGCAAGACTCGATGGGAGGCATGCCACTTACTCGTGCGACACCCAGGAAGCCCAGAATCTGGATTGCTGCTCCTACATAACAGAAAGCCGCAAAGAGGGCAGGGGCAAACGACGGGGTTGCAGCACCGACGACTCGGAAGGAAAGTATGAGACTGCGGAGAACACGAGGGGTGGGCAGGGGCGCTTACTGGACGGGGTAGCGACTGAGAGGGTTCCGACGACGATACCGATGACGAGCTGTTCAGTGAGGGTAGCGTATATGCCTGCATTGATGAGAGGGACTGCGCAACAACAATACTCTCGTGGCTTCATGGCGAGTTGGAGGAGAGATGCAGAGAGGTGGCCGCAGCCAAAGCGATACCGCTCGACGTATTAGGAAGTTGACTCTCACGGCCAGAGCGTATTAGGACGATTCCTGTCCTTCTCTCTGTCAGTCTCCAACATGGTCCGCCTTTTTCCACTGTCCCTGCTCGCGGTCTTCGCAGGTGCAGCACTCGCAGACTCCAGCGTGGAGCAGCAGGTTCTCAATGACAAGTCCGTTCGGATTTTCAACAGCTGGTCCTATGTTGATTGCGGTGCGAATGCACCTTCCTCATCCGAATAAACGACTGACGGGTAGACAGGTCTGGAAGATGACCCTATTCAGATAAATTCCATAGTCGTGTCTCCCGATCCACCCAAGCCGGGTCAGGATCTCACTGTCACGGTGTCCGGCACCGCTGTCAAGACCATCGAGGTTCACCTCCCCGCTTACTTTGCTCAACTCAAACTGACGCCACCCTCAGGAAGGCGCATATGCTGACGTTGTTGTCAAGCTTGGCCTCATTAAACTGTTGCAGAAACGATTCGATGTCTGCGAGGAGGCGTAAGTCTGCCATCCACACAAGTAGTCGACATCTTACTGACTATCCTTAGCGTTAAAGCCAATGCTAGCATTCAATGTCCCGTTGAGAAGGGAAACTATGTTGTCTCGCAAACAGTCGCGTTGCCGAGAGAAATCCCACCAGGTTTGCCTCCCAAGTACATAGGCTGTTCTCCACTCACACGTCACTCCAGCCAAGTTCACTGTCAATGTCAGGGGATACACGAATGATGAAGAGGACATGGTCTGTTTGGATCTCAAGGTGGACTTTTTGCCCCTTCGCTAGCGTTTGGTGATCGGAATGACATTCTTGGTTTACCTTATCCGTTTTGTTTGCACGTATATACTCTATGATTAGAATGCAATCATGAGTTGAACTACAATAGGAAACGGTCGAATAAATTGAGCATTGATGCCAAAGAGCTCCAGAAAAAAAAGAGAGAAAGTCGCCGACTTCTCGGTAGGAATATTCAACACATGCTATGTTTGCCGTCTTAATCCTTGTCATAGAGAGCGAGGCTGAAGCTTGGCAAGGGCAAGCAGTTACCGTCTAATGTCGTAGACACATCCTTCAAGGCTCGGAGTGAGTGTTAAATGCGTTTCTTTCCATCTCTTTTGCTGAACGTCCCAAGGTATTGCCCTTCCCACCCAGAGTATTGCTGTTGAAAAGGATGATACTGTACCCACTAATAAGCGGCGACAAACCTTCAGCGACATACTTTCCCTCCTCAAGCACTACAGTGCTGGAAGCCGTAAAGATGCTATCTTCAGTGCCCGAGAACTATTCCAGGATCACCCCGGATTACTAGAACGTTCAACTGCCCCTCTACTCGGTGCTTGTGCACGCCTCATCGGTGATGAGGTATGTCTCCAGCCGCATCCAAGTTTCCCCTGCCCGATCCAACCATCAACAGGATGCAAGCGTTCGTAAAACGTTACTCTCATTCTTTGACTGGATTTTGCCCCGTCTCGAGAAAGTGAATATTTGTATTATTGCCAATTGACAATCTTGACGTGCTCCCGCAGAAAGACCTGATTCCACACGTGTCGTTGCTATTACTTTTTGCTGCTTCTGCCCAAACGCACATATTCCCTGAAATCCGAATAGATGCAGTACGCTTTTTGGACCTTCTTCTGGATGCTGTTCCAGAGAGCGTGGTGTGTGGATGGAATGAATCTGGGCTTGGCCACGGAAAGCGCATTTTAGAGGGTTATCTTGGACTCCTCAGTGCAGGAATAAAGTTTGGCGGAGCCGAAGGTCTGTCGACGCGAATTGTCAATATTCTCCTCCATCTTATTGCGCCTTGTCCCCGTTCAGGAACAGCGCACGCGATCACGTCTGTGGTACTTTCACCCCAGGTAGCTGCGTTTGTCCAAATTTTCCACCCCTACTCAATCTCAGACCTTGTTAGTCAAAACTGGTAGTCTTGAAATCCCTTTCTTCCTTTCTCAGCCATGCAATAGACTCACAGCCTCCTGTATCTGGCGGATCACACATAGAGATTGGCCAAGCGACAGTACCTGTACCAACTTGGTTTTTACGATCTTCTTTCGTGACTACTCGGCTATACGAAGAACATGCAAACGTGTTCCAGCCCTCACTCCGTGGGGTAAATGGAAAGCATCTAACCTGGAATATGAATCCCGAGTTTGAGTCTTTCGATGAAGACTTTGCCTACGATTCGCGACTCCTATGTGGAGAACCAGAACCCGCGTGGGATCTGAGCAATCTGTCAGATCTTTCCCCCGAAATGAACGATGTTTCACGCCCGTTGGGCGACATCGCCTTGATCATGGTAGGCAGTCTTCTTGTGGATGATCCAGTGGTCGAACGTGAATCTTGCAGAGATTGTCTCGAACGCTCTACCCGACGTTGACTGCCACGTTTCTGGATGGCGCACCCGTCGTCTTCTCGCCAAGTACGAATCCGACCGGAACGGAAGTCCAGATGCTCACCGCGGCGCTCAAGATTGCTCGGACCCTATACAGTACCATTCTCCAGAGTACTGACCTAGTACGTGGACCTGCGTGCTAAAGCTAGCATTTCGTTGAACCTATGAATCAGGGCACAGATTTGCTTACACCTTGCGAAGAGCTCAAGACGTTACTTGATTACCTCACTAGGTACTTTCCATTTACCCCTGCGCATCGAGAAGCAAAGGCAAGTGTTTGCTGGACACTTCTACCCAGATGAACTCATTAGGAATGCAGGTGGAGCAAGCGTTCCAGGATCTCAGTGTGATCTACTGCGAACTTACATCGCTACTCGTTCTTGTCTCGCACCAATCAGGAACTAGGAATATGCATCGGGGAAATCGTTTTCGAGCGCCACGTCACAAGCCTTCGTCGCCTCTGAAAAGCCACTTCTCGCTCGACTTGCAGTCTGATCTCGTCCAATCCTACGTCATTCGGCTTCTTCAAGGAGACGGCGGATCAGGAGCGCAGCTACCGAGACCCATCTCGGCCGTAGTATATACAGCGCTTCTCCCGACAATCTGGGCATTGTTGAACCAGAGGAGTGGACAACAGCCAGAAAAGGAGCCGTCATCGGTGCTGGTGGCGACTCTTGAACACGCTATGAGGACTACTTCGGGTTCTGCGGTGAAACGATTGACGGTCGAGTTCGTCGGCCGACTTTTGCTCGTAAGCGGTTGTTTGCGCCGGACCGTGCCCCGTCATTAATTCCACGCTTAGCTCGAGAAAGAAGCGGGCTACTCCGGCTACTTTAATCCTCGTGACACAGGCGCAGCACACAAATTTCAGGAGTGGATTATACACCTCCCTAAAGCCCTTTGGGAAGTAGGGACGGACAACCTTGCCACAACGCAGGTGAGCGAGACTTGATTGGCTCGTATCCCCGTTGATCCGATCGTATTTTAGGCAATTTTAGGGGTGCTCTTACGTCTCCTGCACCGTGGCTCCCACGTCGCGGAACGCGAGGTTTGTCCCCTTTCTTGAGGGATGTGCTAAGAGAATTGACTGACGTTCCTGACCTGCAGCAAATCACTTCGTTGAGCTCGCGTCTCACGCCGTTCTTCATGATCGTACACCCTATACTCGGGCAAATTCTTGGACCGTTTACCAAGATCCCGACCTCTGCGCTGCATGTCCGATACCTCGCGTTGGACTTGTGTGCGTCACTTGTCACGGATCAAACCAGATCCGGACCGATGGACGATGGGCTATGCAACGCGGTCTCCGAGGCTGTGAGGGGTACGGCAGAAGAGCTATATTGGAACAAGGTGACAGAAGCCATGCGGTCTACGGTGTAATGTAATTCCAGGGTCTTGTATTACCCCCCGGAAATTCAGGTCGATGTGCTTGGTACGGAGATGGCGAGTACGGCGTGTGTGCCACGACTGCGCATTGTCGCGTAAAAAAGGACATTTTTCATTCGGTGACCGCGTTGCCTCTTCGCGCGACATATTGGCGCAGCAAACACTATTTTTACCATTTGCTGCGGTTGAGAGGCAGCTTGTCAATATGTGCCATTTCCGCAGCGAACGGTCTGCGTTGTAAGCACAACGTTCCCATCTCATCTCTTCGACCCTGGTGGATTGAGGGTCTATCCAAATACGACCAGCGGAAATGAGCACCCCTCGCTGCCAACGGAGGGAAGCTCAATCGAGACACAAAAGGTAATCGTAACGGTGCTATTCCATAGCGACAAAGGACAAACACAGCCATCTATGGATTAAAATGCACTTGACCAAAGCAAGGCGTGACAACAGATGAGACAATACAACTACAAAACCCATCAACTACGGTATCCATGCCGTAGCACGCATCATGCGTGTGGGTATAGCAGCTGGGCGGGACTTGCCCGAGGAGTCGGGGACCAGCGCGGGATTGCGAGAGGTATTTAAGGTGTTAAGGTTATGAATAGCAAATAAATGAAATGTACTAGGACTGCCATTCCCAGCTGATATTGATGCGGCCGAGACTGAGGTCAGCGAGCACCCCGAAGGCGGTATCAGAAAAGTCGAGATCGGTGATGGCACATGCTGTGCATCTGTCTCTAACCGTCACAGTTGTTGACTTGCCACCGTCTGGAGAGGGAATCAGTAAAAATCATCAGCGGGGGAATATAGGCGATTACACGAAGCAGTGATCTGTTTGCCGCAGACAGGGTTGGTATTGGGGTTGACACCATCGTAGCCTCTGTGAGAGAGTGAGAGAACGGAGCGGGAGAAGGGTAAATGACTGACGGGTAGGTGTCGAAGAGGTCTTCAGAGACGGCGACTATGGAATCGGAGTCGACGTTGGTGACACCACATGCCCCAAGACCGACTGTGTAGTAAGTGCCTGGAAGAAATGGATGAAGACGGACGCCGAGAGAATGATGGGACGGGTACCTTGACCACTCTGAGTGCCAGTCATGTAGCTCGGTTCACTACTGCTGCTGGAGGCCGAGGATGTTTGGGCAGCGGCTGGGGTGGAAGAGGTGGTGGGCGTGGGCGTGGGAGTGGGCGTGGGGGTAGGAGTGGGAGTAGTATCGGCAGGAGAGGAAGTAGGGGATGTAGAAGGGGTAGTGTCAGAGGGTGGCGTCGAAGGGAGAGGTGCGACGTTGATGGGTGGTGTCGAGGTGGGGAGGGCAGAGGTGGAGTTGGCGGGAGGGGAGACACAGCGCTTGTTGAGGGCGCGTTTGCGCTTTGGGAGAGGGAGGTGGTGCGAGTCTGCGCGGATGTCGATGGGGCGGGCGACGGCGCGGTGGGCGTGGCTGTGGACGTTGCGGGAGACGTGCGGGGACGCGAGGACGGTGGTGGAGAGGGCGAGGGCGAGGACGGCGAGGAGGGAAAAGAGTGGGGCCATGGCTGGTGACTGTACAAAGGATTGACCGGGAATTATATACGCTGGCCGACAAAGGAGGGAAGACGGGCTCGCTGAAAATCTCCCACAAGCATTCCTCTTAAATAATAGACGTCATATCCATTTTTGGATGTCCACCAGCCGAGCCCTAGTTACAAGTCACTCTCCACCCCGTGCTCCGAACATCTTCACCAGCCCTATCCCCGCATGGCTTTCCATGCTCTTCGCATACGCATCCACCTGCCCAAGCAGCAGCATGCTCTCCAGTCGGCTCGGCTCAGCGGGAATCTTGAACATCCGGCTCACATCTTCCTCCGGCAGCGGGCTCAGTCCCTGTGCAACCCGCTGCGCATTTTCCTCTTTCCGCTTCGCGACGTACGTCTCCGCGCGCACCTTTTCTCTCGCGATCTGCCTCGTCAGATACGCCACGTTCCCGTCTTCCGTCCTGTAATTGTCAATTGCCTCTGATACCAGCTCCAGGCTCCGCGAAAGTCCCGACTGTCCGAGATCCAGCACCGAGAACGATGGTCCAAACGCCGACGTTTCCCCCTCATCGAGCTGCCTAGACGTGTACGGCGACAAACCCGGCGCCGCGAGTTTCTGCAAGAACGTGCTCGCCAGCGCGTTCGTCCGAATCCTCAGCGGAATCTCCTCAAGGATGGACGAAAACATCAATCGATGCGCCGTCAGGCTGCAAACCGTAAGCCGTCCACGACCCACAACCGCAAGGTATGGGCACCCCACCTTGACGAGCTGAAATTCCCTTTCTTGTACGCGTCCATAAACGAAGCCGTCAGTCTGAACGCCCGGAATGACGCATTCCCCCGTGCTGTTTGCGAGACATCTGTCCACACCATCAATCTCTACCAGTTGCCAGAGTAGATATCAAATTACCGTGCACAATGACGACGCCCCCGTGCCTCAGCCTCTCCTGATGTATTGCCTGCGTATCTACTAGCGTCTGATTAAAAAAAGCTCCGAGCGTCGTGGCTTGATAGAATCCGACGACGTTGTCATCCCCTTGCACCTCCTTGAGTGATCGCAACATCGATGCCTGGTACCGCGCTGACGTCCACATGTTTGTTCCACCGTCGATCGAATCATGTCTGCGAGGGACCCACCAATAGACTTTGATGATTTGTCATCTTCCTCACTTGTGTGACTCGGTAATGGAAAATTGTTGGATACCTCAAGGACGCCATCCAGGTCGAGTCCGAGCAAAAGGCCGTGCGCAGAAGCAGACGGAGCCTCGCGACCATGCTGTACGATTTTCGTAACAACCTACGACACCGCCGTCAGCGGACCATCAAAGGCACGGGGAAGTGGATCGCGGGGCGGATATGAACGAGGCATACCAGAGCGTCTAGTTGTACGCAGGTGAGCGGTATCTCTGCCTCGATGTCGATCGCGGTAGACATGGAGGGAGGGATGGCCTCGTATGTTGGCGCAGCTGGTGCTGGTGCAGAGGCGGGTGCTGGCAGCGATGCAGCCAGGGCTGCGGCCATCGACGGGGCGGCCATTTTTTCAGTACTGGTACTAGGGACGAGAGGAAGAGACCGAATAGACGCTGACTAAGCGTCAGTCTTGAACCACATCCGCCATGGCGCTGTCTCGTTCGGCGCGGATAACGCTCTTGCTCGCCATCGACATCCTCTTCTTCTTCATAGAGCTCGTCGCCGGTACGTGGCAGCCTCCCCCTTGCCTGCCCTCTCTCATCTCCCTAGGTTATGCGGTCGGCTCCCTTGCCCTCGTCGCCGACAGCTTTCATATGCTCAAGTATGTCGCATTTCCGCGCTCCAGCCCCCACTCACCCTCCCGCAGCGACGTCATGAGCTTGATCGTCGCTCTCTATGCTATCAGGGTCCGTATACTCGTGGCATTCATTGCAACTCGCCTCATTCTTCACACCAGCTCTCCAGTCAAAACGCAAGTGATTCCCGGTACTCCTACGGCTGGCACAGAGCCGAGATCCTTGCCGCCCTCGTTAATGGTGTTTTCCTGCTGGCACTCTGCTTCTCTATCACGATGGAAGCTTTGGAACGCTTCTTCACCACGCCGGGTATGCACCACTTCTTTGTGCCGCCAAAGTCCGCCACTCATTTCTCACAGACATATCAAACCCTCGTCTGATAGTTGTAGTCGGATCTTTCGGCTTGGCGTCTAATATCGTCGGCCTATTCCTCTTTCACGGTACGGTGACCCTGCTGTCTCATCACCGACCTAACACCTTCATCATCAGAGCATGGTCACACCCACGAGCACAAGGGTAGTGCCCCACCATCTCGGCCCGCCAGTATACACGCCGCTCAAGACAACAACGGTGATCTTGTTACTCCCCGGAACCGCTCCACATCCTACTCGTCGTTGTATGGACACCCTGTCGCTACACGTGCCTCACTCGTACAAACCGCCCAAGATATTGCAGCCTCGACGCTCGCTCAGGACAACACTACTCGGTCGAATGAAGAAACACCTCTCCTCAGTGCACCGATCCAGGACTCTCCCCGGCCATCCCGGATGTCCGCGGAACATGCGCATGCGCATGGTCACATGCACGGTTCGATGAACATGCGGGCCCTTGTACTACACGTCTTGGGAGATGCCCTAGGCAACGTTGGCGTCATCGCCACCGGCCTTGTCATCTGGCTAACCACGTGGAAATACAAGTTTTATTTCGATCCAGTAATCAGTCTCGTGATCACTGTAATCATCTTTTCCTCTGCATTGCCGCTAGGTGCGTCTGCCCCCATTTTGCTTTCTCGACATGGGTCCTCATTCTTGCACCGCCTCCAGTTCGAAGCGCGTCCTTCATTCTGTTACAGGGTGTCCCGCCAACAATCTCCCTTGATGAAGTCCGGGAATCGATTTTAAAAGTCAATGGCGTGCTGTCGGTCCATGAGCTGCATATCTGGCAGCTCTCTGAATCCAAGATAGTCGCGTCAGTGCATGTGATGGCATCCCGCGATCACGACTTCATGCCGGTCGCTGTAGAGATCCGGAGAGCTCTTCATCACCATGGAATCCATTCTAGTACCATCCAACCCGAATACCACCCACCTAGCCCTCACATGATACCCGACGATCAGTTGAAGGTTCGTCGGCCAGCGAGCTCGGTGAAGATGAAAGTAATTGACTGATTGGATTGTTAGATGTCTACGGATTCATCTTGTCTCATTCTTTGTCCGCCAGACCAGCATTGCGATCCCGCCGAAAATGCCTGTTGCCGTACGTCCTTATTCAAACTATTGTAGCTCCGGTTGATGACGCCATTGGCAGCTCCACCAGCATCCGCAGTATAAAATTTTATGGGCATTCACAGTTGCACATGGGCCACACCTTATCATGTAATATAGACACACATCGTACTTATCACGTCATAAAGATTGGAAAGTTCGCAGCAAAGGGAGATGATGTAGCCAAACGTTCAAGAATCGTCCTGCTAGTACTCGAAGTTGTTTTCCGTGTGCGGAGGTCGGCAGCTAGTTTTCTTGCCAGTACAGCACTTGCCTGTCCCAGCACTGTAGTGTGCTCGTTGCATATGGTCTGTAGTGCCCGTTCGAGATGAAGGGCACCCGAGAGGGCGCCAGCGATGATCGTCGCCAGAAGTTCTGTGTTAACACTCGTGTCGCCTCCTTGCTGATCGACTGCGGCAATCAACTGAGGGAGAACATTGTACATGAAGAGGGGCAGGAGTGGGGGTACACCAACAAATGGCACGACGAGCACGAATGTCACGATTCGACGACACGTCTCTGTTTCTCCGAGGCTCGCGGCGGCGCGCAGCTCAGTCCAAAGTAACAGCAGGAATTTCGTAGGCGTAGTGATGGTGAGGCAGCGGCCCACGTCAATACGAGGCGCTTTATGTTGACGTGCCAATGCAAAAGCATCGCGGATCTCCCGCCTAGGGAAATCCAAGAACGCGTCCGCTGGTGGAGTTGCAGAGTCTTCCGGTGCTTGGCTGTTTCCTGACACCAAGGTGGTCACCGTCAAAAGATCAAGAAGAGATGAAGCGTCCTCACCCTCCTTTTTGACAGACAATGTCCGGAGTGCAACAGATCTGAGGGCGCCAATGTCGTAATGGAGACTCGAAATGACGATTTGTGTGCGCTTTCCAGAAAGGACTTTTAGAATGCTTGGACTGCAGAGACGCAGGATTACGTGGGGACACGTTGATGCCAGTAACAGACTTTGTAGAACCTCCAGTTGAGCTGGGGCAGCAAACCTACATACTCACTTCTCAGGGAAGAAAATCGAGGAAATTTACAATGAAAACTCACCCCCGTTGCTGGACTTCGAAGAGCATTGCATGAACAACGCCAACGAGTGTCCAGTTGAGAAGAGGGCCAAGGAAATACGAGATGCCGCTGTGGAGGTCGTCGTTGTCTATACGTCCATCCTGTCGTGCGATGCAAGCTTGAGAGAAAAGCGTCGGGGACATTTGGAGCAGAGTTTTGGGTTTCGTCGACCTGGACTTCAGATTTAATCATCACGGGGGGAGAAGCAATACTTGAAATTACCGGAGGATAGTGTCATCGATACCTTCGCTGCTGCTATCGAATATGGCTTTAAACCATACGGTAAATACCGTTTTTACCTCAGGAGGGAGGTCCTCCGCATGATAGACCCGTGAGGATCGCAAAATCCCTGTGCGAAGTACTTTACCACCTCTCCTCAGCGAGGGTGCCGAAATCTGCAAGACATTGATTCGGACGCGATCGAGGAACATGTACGGATGTACTGACCCGAAACTTGGTCAACACCATCTGGACGAATAGCACAACGTCCCCCAGATGGCTAACAGCCGTTTGTGGATCGCCTTCGTGTCACTCAATGAGCATTCACGCATGGCTGAGAAGTACACATACCAATAGTTTCGCAATCATACTCGTGAAGTAATTCCAATGCCTCGAACACGAGGTCCGTGATCTTTAGATGGAGAGACAGAATATCGAGCGCAAAATCATGCGCATAGAGCAGTTTGGTGAGATGACTCAAAACTTCTAAATCTCCTGACTTTGAGTGGGATGTGAAACGCTACGGATATTCGTTGCCCACTGTGCAAGGATCAATACTCTCAATCACTCACCCTACGGACCACTTGAGCGAAAAAATGATGACTCCCTGGTTCCAGGCGGATGCGATCCAATAATGACCGCGTGTCTTCCTCACTAAGTTCCATCGTGAGTCTTGACTCAAGGTAACTCTGCAAAACTGATGTCGGCTAATACTCTGCATGAAAGATGACTGCTTCACCTCAAGTGTACAGTTATGCTCGAAAGCTTCGGCCTGAAGGCGTGTCCCAGAATCGTTTGCTAGAGTGGGATCTGCATTCACTGCGAATGCCTGGTCTATGAGCCCAACTGCGTATAGCTGCTGTATGAAATCTCTGATGAAGGAGCCCGGGCTGAACCAAGTATGAGTGAACGAACTGCATCTCGGAGGAGGAACCCACCCAGTGGTCTCTTCTTCATTTGATTCCCTGGTCCTCGCCTGCGCTTGAACATGATCGCACCGCGATAGTAAGTCGGAGCGCTGAAGTACCGTTGAAACTGCAGCATGCATCGCAGCCCGCTGCAGAAAGATGAGGTTGATGGTAGCCTACGAAAACGGTAATGACACACCCAGTCTGCCTCGACTGTTCCATGGCTCTCCAACTCCGTTTCAAAAGTGTGCAAGAGGCGAGGCAGCTGTTGCTTTGAAGTTAGTATAGCGGTGTATATGCGTGGAACAGGACGCTCACGCGGCCAAGGACAAACGTTCTCCACATGAAAAACGACCCGTCATGAATGCCTTTTGGTGAGCTTTGTGCAACACAGGTCATGGACGCCAACAGCATCTGAGTGTAGAAGACATTTGGAACCAAGGATGTCCACCGCAATAAACTTGTTAGAAGTACCACAGCCTCTAGACCACCACCGGCACCATAGTCGCTAGCCCGGGATGCAATCTTGGAGGTTCTTAGCGCGATAGCAGTGAGACGGGAGAATGGCTCACGAGAGACTGTAGCAACAGACCGCACGAGATAGAATCGGCTTCGAGGTTGGAGCCCAACATATCACTCTTCCCGAGGGCAAGTTGGGTGTGTATAATCTGTGCCTCGCGAGCAGCCTTGGCATCGTCTCCGATCAGGAGACTCAAGGAAAACACGAACGTCTCCAGCACCTGACGGACTTCTGGAGAGAGTCGCACGGAATGGAGCAGATCATTGGCGTCTCCAAAACATATCATGGCTTGGGTTGTCGACATTTGCAAAATATCTGGGACACAGGGCAAAATCAGGGTGACAAGCTCTGAAGCGGTCGTCGAGAGTCTATGGAAACCGGAGGGAGGGATGGAGTAGGCCTGTCGAAGAAAAGCCAGCGCATCGTTTACTATGGCTAGTATGGGAGTTTGGGAACTTGAAGAGGGAAGTAGGGAACCGAGCGGTGGCATTCCAGAGGCATAGTGAACATCCAACACTGTGCGACAAAGCGCATCGAGTGTTGAACCATTTTGAAGCTGTGATGATCGTGCGGCGCGGAGGAACGTAGCAACAAGGTCTGAAGTTGATAGAAGCCCATTACTTAGGGCATGTCTAAGATAGCCTAGGAGAATAGGGTTGGCGTCGTAGATGCTACATAGCGCGATAAGTGCGTCTGTTAGATTGCAGCGTGTGCTTCATGGGTCAGTTCTCTGACATCAAGCGCATTTTGCACACCACTGATTGCGGGCCCGACATTGGGTGAGCCTTTTCCCGACGTTTCTTTGTCCACCCATAGTTTGCAAAGCTCAAGCCACTTCAAGCGCAAGTTGATGGATCAAAATGGATGTCCAAGTTTCTAGTTGTACCTCACCTGAACTGAAGAGATGCCACTTTGATATGAATTTCGTGTCAAACTCGCCAGGGACATGGGTTGTCTGAATTCGAGTCCTTGGCACAAGTGGTTGTTCCAAATTGATAGGTTGTGGGGAAGAAGAACATGAACTGTATTTATCCTCAGCCTCGTCCGATCAAGTCAAACAAACTCTATGGCAGAATACAAAAAAGACGTTGCGAGTAAAGGTATGATAAAGACCCGAAAAAAACGCAGCGCATCAATGGTATCAACTCCATCATACTTTAGACATGAGCCGCCGTGTCTCCTGAGGAGTGAAGCGCAGAATTGTCGATAAGACTCGTACGAGGTTCGGCTAGGGAGGTTTGTCACCTACAAGTCAGATTAACTGGCCTTAAGCACTTACTCTCATCTCTTTGTGTTCTAGGAATTGAAGAATGACATTCCGCAGGTACTCATAATTAATTTCTTCTTCGTTCCTGGCCAGAGGGAGCGAAGTGGAAGAAGGTGCGTCTGGGATCGAGGAAATGGAAGAACGTGAATCCGTGACTTCTGGTCGAGATGACCAATATCCAGCGCCTGGATTGCGCTGTCTTTCCAGAATGGCAACCGAGTTTTGGATCTTTCGAAGTTCATCCCGAAGGGTCTATATCTTACTGAGCGAGGTGATTCCAGAAAATTTGAGATCATACTTTATTTTGTGTGCGTAACTGAGCTTCTCGGGATTTGCTCTCCTCGAGTTGTTTCTCATTGTCATCAGCAAGGGCTGCAGCTTCCGAGAGGCGTCGATGCAGGGTTGACTATGCCAAGACAACCGATTAGCGAGACGCTAATCTGGAGTGTATGCGGACCCACCTCAGCATCCTTGAAGGCGTCAATATGAGTTTGAAGTTCATATAATCGACCGTGCTGTGATCGAGCCTCGGTGTGGAGCTTCTCGATCTCAGCATTCAACGCCGCAGTCACATCTTCATCCCGTTCGCGCGACTGAACAGATGATTGAAGCATGTGTTTCAGTTCCTCTGTCTCCTTGGTCTTTTCCGTGAGCTTGCGACTCCAGTTCGCTTCGGCTTCAGTGCGCTCTTTCTCAGCGGTCGTCAACGTCTTCTTGAGTTCCGAAAGCTTTGCCTCACACTTGATCTCTATCGAGGAGACTAGCTGTGAAATCTCCTCCGTTGAGGCACTGGGGGTTTGCGACCGCATTTCGTGTTCACCCCGAAGCTCACCGACTTCATCGTTGAGCAGAGTGATTCGCTCTCGCAATTCTTTCAGCTGGAACTGGAGCTCAGTGTTTTGCGCCTGAAGTGACTCAGCATGACACTGGGATGACTCGAACTCAGCCTGTCCTAGTTCCAGCTGCTCGAAGAACGATCTATTTTCGCTGGTGAGGTTGGCCACCGTGTTCTCAAGGTTACTGATGCGCGATTTTTTGGCGGAAATTTCCACAGAGTGCGATGCCTGGGAGGTTATGAGCAGTAAAAATCATCATTTTGCACGTGCGTTACCTTCAATCCACTCATTTCAGCATCAAACTGTTTTTTTGTGGTTTGAATATCCCTTTCCGCACGGTCCTTTGCAGCAGCGATGTCCTTGTCGAATTGCGCTCGCATTCCAGTGACCGCTTTCTCGCGTTCCGCATTGACCGCATCGATTTCCCTTTCCAAGTTGGTTCGCTCAGCGCGATCCTTCTCCTTCTCCTCCAAGCTCCTGTCTCTTGTCTCATTCAGTTCTCGTAATGCATCGTCCCTGTCCTTCTCTGCCTTTACCAACTTCTGCCTCACAGTTTTGAGTAAACTTATGGCTTTCACTCTTTTCTCCTCCTCCTCTTTGGCGATTCCGTTGGCCTTGGAGACTTCGGCGCGTAGGTGTTCGATACTGGAATCCCGCTTAGCATTGTCCTCCTCTGTTTGCGACGCTGTAGACTGCGATGCAGTGACGAGGGCTTCAGCCTCACTCAACTGTTGTCGCAATTTTTCGATCCGATCCGCTTGAGAAGCAGTCTCCAGTTGATGCGTGTCCCGGAGTTCCTCCAATCGTTCTTCCTGCCCTGTAATTGTCGTGTTTTGAGGAACACGAGAAACAAAAAAATAATGAGCGTACGCGTGAGCTTTCCATTGAGTCGCTGTACATCATCTTGGCTGAGCTGAAAAATAAAATTATAACCAGATCCATCGCGGTTGGACATCCTGCTTACCTCGACTTTCATATTGATATTGACAAGATACTCGCGCAAGGCTGCGGCATCCTTAGATCCTTCCAACGGAGTCAGCTCACTGATGACGCTATCTATATCCCGCCTTTCAACTTGGAGTTTCTTGAATGAGGTGGATACGTCTAGTTCACGCAATGTTCATGCTAGCCCAAGTGCGCAATATAAGCAACTTTACCTGCAAATCTCTGCTCCACTAGTTTGAGGCGCTCTTGAAGGGCCTCGACATCCGCATCCTTTGACCTATCGAGTTTCGTGGGTTCAGGCTCTGCTTCGACACTCTCTTCTCCAGGAGGAGCCGTGTCTGCCGTCAACGCGTCAACGACCTCGGAAACTTGGGTGTCTTGTTGCAAGTGAGGTTCGGGCTCCGTGTGCGTTGCTTGTGGTGCCTCTTGTGTCAGTGTTACACCCACACAAGGATCGGTAGAGTCCATAGATGTAGTGTCCGTCGAGCCCACGGTCAAGCAAACAGGATCCTGGGGATCGACAGGTGGCGTTGCGCTGGGTAGTTGTGCAACATTGTTGGGTTCCTGTGGAGGAGCCAAAGCACCATTGGTTTCTTTAAATTCCTCGTCCTGAACGGAGCCGCCAACGGGAGTTTCGAGAGCAGAGACAGTGGTGTCTACCGCAAGAGTTGGGGAGTCTGGTATCGGCGTTGACGTAGGTGAAAGTGGACGCTGGGTGACAGGGATAGTAGACGGCAGTACGCTTGTCGACGAGCTCGGCGTGCTACCTCCTGAAGATTCGGACACGGCAAAGGATGCACGCAAACGCTCCTCAAGGGTTGTTTTGCGCAAACCAGAATCGCTTGTGCTCTTCACGGTTGACGAGGGGCCGGGGCTTGCAGACCGTGGCCTGGGGTTTCCCGTGTTCTGTTGGACAGGGCTCGCGGCTCGTTGGGCCGCAATTGACTTGCGGAGGTTCACGAGGGTATTTTCGGCCAGCTGCGGTGAAGACTGACGCTGAGAGTCAGGCGACCGACTCCGAAAATCCGCAGGGAAGGCGTTGTCTTGGGACTGGCGAGGGAGGGGCTGCGCGAGGTTCTCGACTGCTTGGCGGAACTGGGAAAACATTCGGGACTGGGGCACAGTTCGCGATCGAGCCGATAAATATGTACGTCATTGGTCACTACTTGAACTCGCATGTGTACGTGGTAGAGCCGATCATTACATTCAAACCAAGTACCAAGGATCGTACTTAAAACGACATGACAAGGCAATAAATTACGAGGTTTCGTCGGGAGACAACTCTACTTCCTTCCCTTTACCGTTTGAGAGAATTGGGGGACTCCCTCTCGAGGACTCTGATGGAGAGGTGACATTCGCGAGTTGCCATGACGGAATGGATGGTCTACCCGCCAGCGCTGGTAATGGCGTCGAGGGAGAACTCGTCAGACCGCTTGACCCGCGGCTAAGTAAAAGCGCCTTGAGTGACTTGAGCTCTTGTTGAAGCTCTGCGAGAGACTGTTTCTGAGTTTCCTTGTTCTTCTCGATCATCTTGAACGTGCCAGCGTTGAGAGGATGGGACAGCGGGAAGAAAGTGGAGTACCTTGGGTAACATTTCTCGGATATTCTCGATCTCGTCGCGAATTTCGCGCATTTCGTCCCTTGTTTTTGTCTCTCCTTGGCGCATTTCGACGACCACTGCCTGGACGTCTGCAGAAGCCTTGTCCACCCGCTCTCTTTGCTCGTCGACTGCCGCGCGCACGGAAGCCGTTTCGGCTTGAATTTCCTTCAAGAGTGCTTCTGCGGCATCGAATTGGGCGGTGAGGGCGTCGCGGTCTTGCTCGTAAGCGGTCGCCGTTGGCGGTTTCAGATGGGGCAGCAGGTACTTCTTGAACAGGGAAATGGCACCGTAAGCTACTGTGCCTGACACCACGGCAGTAATCTGCGGGGATACGGTGAGTGAAGGATACGAAATGCGAGAATACGCACGAAATAGTCGCGCCAGTCCCATTGGTGGTGGTGCGGGGCTGGTTGGTAAACGTGGATGGGTTGGTTGGCGGCGAGTCTCATGGCTTGGTCGATCTCTGGGCCGGACAAGCCCTTGGCTTCGAGGAACTGTATGCGCTGTGCGAGGGGGGCATTCTGGGTCTGGTAGAGGCGGTGAGCAGAGAGAGGAGGGGGAGAGGGAGACTTGCGTTTGGGTCTGACAAGAAGGCGACTGCGTTTTTGAACGCGTCTTGTCTATCCATGGTGGCACTCGATTCGCACTCCGCCCCGGCTACATTTTTCTACCATCCATCCCGTTGCTTTTCTCTGCGCACCGTCATGTTCCGTTTGGCAGCACAGAGAGCAGTTGCTGGCTCGTCGAGACGTCTTTCTCTCAATGCATCGAGATACGCTCGTTGCCGGACGACGACATGCGTGCCTTCGCCCTCACCATCCATCCCGGCGTTCTCCTTTGGTCAGTCATCTCTCTTCAATTCAATTTCATTCTTACCTCCAGCAGCGGGCCGACGCCGTTATGCTGACGTTGCGACCAAATTCTCCCGCACCAAGCCCCACATGAACATTGGAACAATTGGTAAACTCTTCTCTCCTCCCTCTGGCGCGTCTTGACGCGTTCGCAGGCCACGTCGACCACGGAAAGACGACTCTCACGGCTGCCATCACCAAAGTTCTCTCAGACAAGGGCTCAGCCAGGTTCACAGACTACTCGCAGATCGACAAGGCTCCCGAGGAAAAGGCGCGTGGCATCACCATCAATTCTGCCCACGTAGAATACGAGTCCGATGCTCGCCATTACGCCCACGTCGACTGCCCCGGTCACGCTGATTGTGAGCTTACCACATCCCCTTCTCCCCTATCACTCACGCATCCTGCTAGACATCAAGAACATGATCACCGGCGCTGCACAAATGGACGGTGGTATCATCGTCGTCTCAGCCACAGACGGCCAGATGCCTCAAACCCGCGAGCATCTCCTCCTTGCTCGCCAAGTCGGCATCAAAAAACTTGTGGTCTTCATCAACAAGGTCGACATGGTCCCTGACGAGGAAATGCTATCACTCGTGGATATGGAGATGCGCGACCTACTTTCGACGTACAACTTCGATGGTGAAAAAACTCCCATCGTCATGGGTTCAGCTTTGGCTGCCCTCGAGGGTCGAGACGATGACATTGGCAAGAACAAGATCCTTGAACTTATACAAGCCTGCGACCAATGGCTTGATGTCCCCCCTCGTATGTCTTTCCTAATCTGCATAGGCCATAGAACAACGCTGACCATCCCGCAAAGGTGACCTCGAAAAGCCTTTCCTCATGCCTATCGAGGATGTATTCTCCATTCCTGGTCGTGGTACTGTGGCTACTGGTCGTGTAAGTAAAGTCTATCCCCAATGCGTAGTCCATTCATTCATTCTACTCGCTAGGCTGAGCGTGGTGTGATCACAAAGGGTGGAGAAGTCGAAGTTCTTGGCCTTGGTTCTTCACTCAAGACCACTTTGACCGGCATTGGTTAGCACCCCGACGTTCCTCTTCTCAACATACTGAATTGTACCCCGACAGAGATGTTCCACAAGGAACTGGAGAGAGTAAGCATTCCTCGTTTCTGACAAGGTCAGGCAGGTGGCCCATACTTGGTGTTGACAGGGCGAAGCTGGAGACAACATGGGCGTTTTGCTTCGTGGAGTTAAGCGAGAACAGCTCAAACGCGGTCAGATTATTGCTGTCCCCGGTTCAATCAAAGCTGTCAAGCAATTCCAAGCCCAGCTTTATGTCCTCACCAAAGACGAAGGTTCGTCATGTGAGCCATGTATGTCGTTGTGCTGACACATTCCAGGTGGACGCTACACACCATTCATGTCCAATTACCGCCCACAACTCTTCCTTCGGACTGCTGATATCACCACATCACTGACCTTCCCGCCTGACACTCCGGACGCCGAGGACAAAATGGTCTGTTGCGTTGCAAATGGGGAAGCATTATGTTGACTTGTACATCAGGTTATGCCCGGTGACAACGTGGAGATGATTTGTTCGTTGCAAACGGATGTTGCCGCAGAAGTGGGTTCTCGGTACGTCTTTAAATCTCGATGTCACTTGGTGGGTCTAACCGCACTATATTCATAGATTCACACTTCGCGAGGGTAACAAAACGAGTGAGTTTCGCGTGATTGACACCGCGAACGTGACTGATTTGAATAAATTCAGTTGGTACTGGCATCATCACCAAGGTCTTGGAATATGCATAGGGGGTGGGGTTGGTATAATTTACTGCTAACATCTTGTGTAGTCGCCCAAGGCCCTTAAGCTTCATCTGCTCTCATTCGCTACTTTAAGTAGACGCTCACTACTCTGTTTTGGCATTACATGAAATAAGCATGATGGTGGACGGTCTTCCGTCCGAAAGATTTTCAATTCACAAGCGATACTTGACATTCACCGGATGGCTGGTATGGTAGTCGCAACTTAGTATTACTGCTGCCGATGCGATGCTGAGGCAAGAGTCACGCGAGATTGCAACAGAAAAGTACCCGTGTAAAACCTCCACGTAGACGAGAGGTCAAAGATTCCCGGTGAACATGTCTTAGACTGTCCTTGTGAGGGGGATCACATTATACGGGAAATAGGTCGCATAGGCGATTAACGGGGCGTCACATCAATGCCCCTACATACTGGTACTAAAGTGACTTCAGTGGTGGAGTCTCCAGACTTGTCGGATCGGGAGATAGGAAGGTATCCTTGGTCCTCTACGATTCCGATTGCATGTGAGAGTACAGGGTGCCTCGAAGTCTATGAAGGCGGCTCGTACTTGTACCTGTCCCCGCGAGCCTCCATTCTCTCCTTTGCCTCTTTCAGCGCCCACGTTTGTATGCTGGATAAGAATCGGTCAGTTTCCATGTACGAGGGGAAGCAGCGGCGCACACCTTGTATCAGGCTTGTAGTAGAGCAATACTGCGGCCAACGCCATCGACCCAAACATTCCAAAGTACCAGATGTTTTCCCATTCCTCTTTCACTCGCTTCTGGCCGGGCGGTAGTGGCTGGAACGTGTACGGGTGAGCTACCGAAGTGCATGCGGGTGAGGGACCGTTGTTGATACCTTTTCTCCGAACAACCAGCCGGTGGGTTCGTTGTAATGGGGTGCGCCGTGGGATGCATAGCGGCGACCGAGAGACTGTCGGGGTATTGACGTGAACACCCGCATAATGGTATAGAACTAGTTGTCCACTCGTGCTGTGGTCCGAGTCGTTGAGTTGTACACGAGTCAAGTAAACAAACCCAAATAGGATGTAGTGTGCTACGGTATACGTCTAGACAAGATGAAGTAGTCGTATTCATCCTCTGCCCCACCTTCCGAGTCTTTACCAAAGTCTGGCGATATCTCGTCTATGGCGAATCTGCGTCCCGTGTCAGTCCAGTCTATCACCGGTAAACGTGATCAGCGTACCCAATCGATGTGTAGAATAACATTGCTGCGTGGTTTGCTACTGGCACATGAGCGACATCACAGCTAAAATGAACTCTGGGGCGACCTTTGAAAACAGTGAGCATGACCTTTGTCATGCCCCATTGCGCGCCGATTTCAGAGAGCATTTGGGTCAACAACCTCCCAAGACCGAACCGTCTAGAGTCCGTTGATACCTGAAGCTCATAGCTCACATACAACGTCAAAGCGACAAACGAACGGCGAGCCTAGTCCGGGACCTACCAATAGATCACGTTTTGACGATCCTCCCTCTCAAAACGAAACATGGAATAGGCGATAACATTTGAACTCGCAAGGTTGCCTGTTGGGTCCGAGATATCGCGTACAATGACGAATCGACTCAGTGGATCAAACATTTCTGTCTTCTTTTTCCGAGGATTCCAGCCAAACGAAGAGGAACGATACCTAGGAAGGCGTTGATTAGTATGGTAGCGTTCTCAAGCAAGGACCCACAGTTCATGCATGTTCTCCTCAAATATTCGCCAGATCTGGGCACGTTCATCGTCGCATAGGTCGGATGTCGCCTTGACAGAGAATGAAAAGCTGAAAAGACTCTGCGCGTCGCGACACAGGCATGAGGCGACGGCTTACTTCTTGTCACATATGATGCGTGTTGGCGGGATAGAGACCGCGAGATCGCCTGCAGTAGCCTATAACTCGGACCATTGGATGACAAGGATGGCATGAAACGGAATACCTTGTTTGCTCTGCGGGTGGTGGCGCTGGAAGGCATTGTGGCGATCCCGAAACAGACATGGCTCACTTTGGTGTTCTAATTTCACTCGTCTTGTGTCCTCTGAGCACAATCTACTCGTGTCATGAAGCTTGACGCAACCGATCTGAGGTATATCACCTCGGACGAGTTCAGAGTCTTAACCTCGGTACGACACATCCCACTCGACCGTCTCACACTTGCTGCACTATTTCAAAGGTCGAAATTGGTTCCAAAAACCACGAAGTCGTGCCAACCCCCCTCATCGTTCAGATCTCCGGTCTGCGTAATGGAGGCGTCAACAAAATCGTGGGATCCCTCGCTAAACGTAACTTGGTCGCCCGGGTTCAGAATGCCAAATGTCAGCACACGAGTCCCTGATGACCCCAAGGGTGTGACTGACTTTCGTGCAGACGATGGATACAGGTTGACTTATGGGGGCTACGACTACTTGGCGATGCGTGCGCTGTCAAAGCGGGACTCGATGTATTCGGTTGGAAATCAGATCGGCGTTGGGAAGGAAGCTGGTAAGTGCGGTACACCGTCCACCTCGAGTCACTGCTTGGTCTAGTTCTCTCCATCCCGTCTGCCATCCAACAGCTCACGTGCCATCCAACAGACGTATACGTCGTGGCTGACGGAGACGGGAATGAGATGGTGTTGAAGCTTCATCGGTTAGTACTTACTTGTCTGGGTCATCGGTGATCAGACAGGACCCTATCAGTCTAGGTCGCATATCATTTCGAGCCATCAAGGAAAAGCGGGATTACTTGGGGAAGCGTAAATCTGCGTCGTGGATGTACATGTCCCGCCTTGCTGCACAAAAGGAATGGGCGTTCATGAAGGTTGGTGTCGATGGTCTAATGTGCCTGACGTGGCGGCGTTGTGAGTTGACCAACGAGTGTTATAATCTAGATCCTCCACGAACACCAGTTTCCTGTCCCACGACCCATCGATCAAGCACGGCACTGCATCCTCATGGAAGCTATTGATGCATATCCACTGTAAGTCAGCTCGAAGACTCACGCTATCCCTGACGTGGGATACAATACATGGTCCAGGCGGCAGATTTCCGACATCCCCTCACCTGGAAAGTTGTATTCGACGTTGATGGACATCATCGTACGTTTTGCACGGGCTGGACTAATCCACGGCGATTACAACGAGTTCAATATTCTCATTCGTCGGGAAAGTGGAGAACCGGTGGTTATTGATTTCCCGCAGATGGTGAGCACATCACATGAAAATGCGGAATGGTAAGCGTGTGTGTCTTGGCGATCGCCGGCAGTATGATCAACGATGGTGCAAACTAGGTATTTCAACCGAGATGTGGAGTGCATCCGCAAGTTCTTCAAGCGACGGTTCAAATACGAGAGTGCCCTGTATCCTCGGTTCAACGCGATCAAACCCAGTAACGATAAAGAAGGCGGGGGTTTCCGGTTGGATGTCGTGGTTTCTGCCAGCGGATTTACGAAAAAGGATCAGAAAATTCTGGAGGAGGTTGGCTTCTGATCCTTTATCCGCTTCGTTCTGCGCCGTCTGATTACGTTTGCAGTACATGGAAACTGTCACGGGCGAAGAATACAGAGAGAATGACAAAGACACAGATGCCGAAGAAGAAGATTCTGATGCGGGGGAGGTGGAAGATGAAGCAATGGTAAGTGAGGAAGAGGACGGAGATGAGGGCGAGGAGGCGGAAGGCGAACCGGAGGAAGACGGGGAGGAAAACAAGGTGCTTACACGGCGGGCGCAGAGTGACCATGGTGACGAGCTGCAATTTCAAAACGGGCGAGCATCAAGGGACGAGGAGCGTGCTCCAGGGTCAGTGGGCTCTGATGGTCACGAAAGAGAACACACTCCACCTTCTCGACCGTCTACGTCATTTTCTCAGCTGTCCCGTTCCCCGCCGCGTTCGCGATCACCTTCCCCTGATACGCTCGCGAAAATGACGGCGGCTCTTACACTGCGAGCTGCGGACGTTCGAGAAAGGGTTGCCACGGATCTCGCGAAACGCCAACGACAGCAAAAGAAATACCACACAAAGCGCGGAGCTCAGCGAGTGGGACGGCCGCAGGGCAGTAAAGCGAAGCAAGATCAGCGAGTGAAACTGGATAGGGGTGGGATTTGGGACTGAGAATCGTTACGACAAGGGTCTCATTTACTAGAGGTCGATGCTTCGGAATCCTGGATGCAGCGGAGAAACAAGTCAGCACCGCCTGGACTGGGACTTTTGGCATTGCCTTTGGGGAGAAGTTATGTACTAGATGTGACCATACGATTGAATATACTATTATCCTACAATTAGGGTACGAATTTGCACGGATGCTAAGCTGGCCGCGATGGAATACAACATCACGAACGGTGAAAGTGATTTGCAGAACTGTAACCAGCATGAACGCCCATGCCCATGCCGGAGACGTCGACAGAATGCCTGCGTACGTCTGCCTCGAGGGCCATTGCAGAGGGCGCAGATGGATGGGAAAGAGATGATTTAGAGGGATTGTGGGTGCCAAGGAGCTTTCGGAGGTTGGTGTTCTGTTGGTTGGTCAGGGGGGCGACTATGTACAGCACGAAAGAGGTACGGACCGAGCGTTCGAGTTCCAAGAGCTTCAACTTTAAATGGGTTGCGTCGTGTTGCAGACCAGCGACCATGCTCTAGGATATGATTGGTCATGAAAGAGTGGGGATGGACGAACGGGGTACCTTTGCAGTCTTTGAGTTGAGGCCACGGTAGGGTTCGAGGCGTTCGAAAGGGATTGGATAGAGGCCGATGCCCAGTAATTGATTATGAAGGCGGTCGATGTGGGCCTCGAGGGAGGACATGTATATCGTGCGCCTGTGGGGAGCACCCATGGTAGATCTGAAAAGGGTCGTTTAATAGCGGTGGGGAGAGCGGAGAGAATTATTATACGGACAATTCCTGGGGGGAGAAGAGTTGTTTCTCGAGAACGTGATTCCATATTTTTCGACGCTTTGAGCCGTCTTTCTTGGCGTACAGACGGGCATAGGGATGGGCAATGGTGATTCTGCTGGCGGAACGGCCGGTGTCTCGCGCGGGGTGCTGCACTGAGCTGGGATTTGCAGCGGGTGCAAAGGATATGCCGTCGTCGGGGAAGGATGCGATCAATTGGGACGCGGCAAGGATGGAGTCCTTTTGGTCGCGAGGGCGAGGGGGGTACGTGGAAGAGGCGTAGGAGGGGGGAGGGGGGTTGTAGTAGGAGGGGGGCGGA
>JBBPRK010000019.1:0-84407 GCA_038093075.1 Boletus patriciae
AAGAAGAAAGACACACCAAGAGCGCTAGCTGATGGTTGCGGAGGTGATCTCACTGGTTGTAATGGGGAAAAACCAAGAGAACTAAACTGGAGTTCTCTGGCTGGGACTTGCGCCCTTATATACATACTACTACATATGTTTGTACATGTTTATACCGGATCTACCGATGACCGTTCTAGAATATTCCGGACTCTAGTAGCATGAGGTAGAAGCGTGCATCAAGCATGGCCATGGAATGGAGACGAAGTGATGCATGAGGCAACCGCACGGCGGTGGCAGAATGGAAGAGAAGAAAGAAGGCATAGCCATGCACCGCACGGAGATGAAGAGAGTGAGGAGTGCATGAGGCATAATGTGACAAGAAAAGAGAAGCATAGAGACAGCATGGCTGTCATATGTTAATCGGATAAGATAAAGAAGGAAAAGGAAAAACGACTAAGTCCGTTAAGACGCTGTAAGGCATACCAAGCCGTAACATTAGCATTGGTACGACCAAATATAACGCTGCAGGATTGAAGTGAGGACACATTCAGGCAGTGTGGGCAGATTGGGCGTACCGGTTCCACCAGAACATAAGCTGCTTGATTTCATGCTGATCTTGCTCTGTCTTTGCATCCTCGAAATATGAAACAATGTTCTGATAGAAATGCATGTAGTCAAAATCTTCATCTTGAATGCACCAAGATGAGCAGCTAGATAGTGCAAACCACAACTACGACAAATGAGAGCAGTGTCATTATGAATACCATGCACACACGACTCACCTGAATGGCAGCATATGCAATGGCTCTGGGACTAACCATTGACATGCCGAGCAAGGCAGCAATGTTCGAACGTGTGCGCTTCTCACCCGGGCCCTTGTAACACTTTTGAGGTCATTCGGGTGATGTTCTGGGATCACTGGGATCATCATTGACCCCAAAATCTGAATCTACAGAACTAGGCGAAGTAAAGATATGCTTGAATGTCTGTGAAATGCTTGAATATATTCAATGGGAGAAAGCAGTTCATCTGACCTTTACCAGGAACTCGTGCTTGAATAGACCCTTTGTTGGCTCATTAGGGTCGTACATCCCATCCTTGTAAAGCAACCTGGGCCAAGCACCCTCGGTTACAAAGAAGTCGGGATGGAATTCCTTAATACCGGCTCGGTGTCTATGTTCGTTACAATTTGGTATTATAGTAGCAACACAAGGAATGGCACTTACTGCGGATTGTCCCAGTCGAAATCCACAGGACAGAGAAGTCGTCCTGTAGCATCGTTATAGAAACCACATCCAGTTTTATCATGGAGTTTGAGAGCAGGCTCTGGAGGGGGTGAGGAGGCCATCAACCAGCCCACCACCACTAGTTTGAGGCTTGCTGCGCCATCCCCATGCGCCCCATCTGCACCTTTATTAAGCTGGAGTTGGGTTAGTAATAAGTAACTGTTCAGATGTTTCAAATACACACATATTGATAGACATAGTTGAGTTCCTGGGAGTCCTTCTCGGGTGAGAAGTCTTTCTTAAGGGATGGCAACCACTTCAACAACATATTGTAGTTGCATAACAGACAGTTCTGTCTGTTGAAATATCAGCAAAAACATCCTGCACCATTGATAGAACTTACTCTTCAGAATGGCTGACATTTGGGTCATCAAGACAGGCACGGCGGTCGGCCTCGCCCACCAAATCTTCAATGTGATCAGCTAGAGTGACAAGCCTCCTGATGAGGCGTCCAGCCGATAGGAGCTTGTCTCCATGACGGCTAGAGAGAATGGGGATTTATTAGCAATGAAAAAAAAAAAGTGACCAAAGCGCACCGCTGAGGCTGCTGTTGCACTTCTCATAGCCCTTGATTCTCTTGCTCCAAGGTGGCCACCCGCTGCTTCAGGGTGGTGAGAATGTTTGAGGTATCGCTCTGCTGGTCTGAGGTATCAGGCATGGTTGCTAGAGGGTGGGGGTTGGCGACAAGTCTGAGTCTTGTTAGAAAAAATGCTGACCAACTCACAACTACATATGTTACAAATTTAAATCTTGGTGTATGATGAACACCGCAATGACTTGCCTGATCTACTCCCGCTTGGTGGAGCAAATAACTCACGGAATGTCCCCAAAAAATACTGGCAATGGAGCCGCAAGATTGTTTTTGTTTTGAGTTAGCATTTTGCCATTTAGTATTAGGAATGAGCACTGAGTTCCCACTGCCACACTTACAAATATCGCAAGATCCATTGTAGATTCATCTGACGTCTCATTCAGGAAGGTGGGCCCTATGACTCGCTGACTCGGAGAGAGCATCTGTGTGACTAGTAGGCGCCACTTCAGTGTTGAACGGTTACAAACCACGAAAATACACAAACGGGACTCCGTATGGGGCAGATTGTGGTCCATGGGATGATGGGAGCCTGAGGTATATGGAAATAAAGTCATTGTTACCCCATCTGACCAGATCTCAAGATACCCCCAGGGTTCACTTCGAGTTGGAGCTTGTTGGAGTATGGCCTCACACTAGTATATATGTTTGGCAGCCTGAGCGCTTGTCGCACCTAGCAACTAACACTATGGAAGCCGATGGAATCCATATCCCACAAGCAATTTATCCTGCACTCATTGCGATGCCCCTTGGTTCCTACAGCATTTCGTATGACATTTATACCGCAAGGACAGAGGAAGAGCCTCCTTTCAGTTGGGGTGCTCCATGATGTATGTAGTACTGTCATCTCACTCACTTTCTGTGCATATACTTATCTGGTGAATCACTGCAGCAGCGACATACCATGAACTGAAAACTCGGTTGCAGAACAGTGGATTCTACTGCCTTCAGTACTCAGAATGGGCCTGCGACAATACCAATGCCATTGATGTTTACTCTGTCATGTTGGGCTTGGTCAGGATCTGCCCCCCCGGGAAACTCCAGAGTACTGTCCGCGGCTTAAAGATGCACGGGATTATGGACTGGTTGTTTGATGTCACTGCCCAAGTTCAGCTAGGAGGTCAATACTCCATGGAGTTGGAGGGTCTGACACCTGCCAATCTCGTGCTGGACAATATCCCTGCCATTGTATCTGTAGCCGAGGCATTCCAGTTGCCTAGGTTCACACGTTGCTCTGATGCTGCTGAGAATGAGAACAACTGGAGAGATGCAATGTAATTGGTGAGTTGTGAAGCTGATCGGATGTAAACATAGTATACACCCTGTACGACTATACGAAAGATGAATAAGCGAATGATAGTCACTCTTCATCCCATCTGCCTCGTTCCCGCCCTCGTCTCGTACAACAGTCCGTCATTGTCTGGGTCTACCGCACGACACTGGGTACCCTGGCCCTTGTGGCCAGCTGCCGTGCAATCTGCCCTGTACAATCCATGTTCGCCACTGCTGCCACTGTCACTGTCACGATTGCCCTCCCCATCGACCTCGACGAGGTACATAAACAGGGTGACCTTGCTAAGCTATGTGACAGGCACCAGATTGAACAGCACCTCAATCAGTTTCACCGTCCCCCTTGGATTGTTGATTGTCAGCAGCTTGGCAACGTCAAATAGCCATCTCTGCTTCTTGACTGCCACATGTTGATGGCCATGGGTCTAACTGGGACCATTGGATGCATTGGAGCCCGAGATGATGGAGGTGTCAGAGCCTGAAGCTGTGTCCACATTGCTGTCAGACGAGGAATCAAAAGGGGTGTGCGTGTAGTGGTCCAAGGCGTGTGGACGGGTGTGGTAAATGTCAGACGACTGGAGGAAGCCAGCAACCCTGGAGAGGATCTCGCCTTTGGGGAGTGGAGGGCCACGTGAGCAAGTTCAAGATGAATGGTGAGTTGTGATGACGTGTGAGTGGACTGCAAGTGAGAGAGAGGACAGAGAGCAGACCTTGAGTGTTGTGTTCGTCTTGATCTGGCAGAGGAGGTAATGACGCTGTTATCAACGTATTGTGCAAAGTTGAGGTAGATGACTCCAAGATATGGGTTTTGGGGTGCATCTGGGTAATAGTCATACCAATGGATGTACTCAGGAGTGCCTTTTGGCTCGTCATTGTCTTTCGGGGTGAGTAGGGGTTGTTCTGTTGTAGAACTGTCGGTTGGGTGTCAGTGGGGTCGCCTAAATAGATAGCATCCTTGTGGAATGTCCCCAGAGAAACAACTCATCTCTCATATCCAGCAGGGGTGCCAGTGGGAGGGCAAGGGCGGTTACTAGTATCAGATACTAGTGTAGTACTCACCTGCAAATAAGTAAGCATCTGTAGGCATATTTTAACTCTACCACAACCATGACAAAAATCTTTCCTCCCAGCCATGATGACTCTGATAGTCTGACCAGTGATGCGTGAGACTTGAATTAGAGTTGCTAGTGTTCATGACTTTCAGATGTCTTCAAGAGAGGTGTAGGAACTTGATGGAAGTGACTGGGGTATACTACTGGTGGCTCAAACCATCGATCACAAAGACACCTGGCAGAAGCCGCGGATGGGTAGGCATGGGCTAATAGTCTGAGTCGGGGTAGATATCACGGTGGAACCAGTGCCCGTCTTGCAACCAGGTGTGTAGGATATGCTCCAATTAGTATCCGGCAATTTCCTGGGAAAGGCTTTAACAGATAGCAAGTGTCTGATGATGGGAAGAAGACAAACCCTCACTTGTGAGATATCTGCTCTTCTGGGATCCATAGCAAACCAAGTACATAAAGGGCAAGCTGACTTAGGGTTACTGTATTTGCCCCTTTGATCAGGCGATGAAGGGGGGGAACTGGTGTCTGATTTTCTAATTTGGAGATGAGAAAACTAAGTATAGGATCACAGACTCACGAGAAGTGTCACAGTGTGTAACACATTCACTAGGATGAAATGCAGGGTGGTGATCATGATGACCACCACAAACCGCAAAATGGAAAATGTGACATAAACTAGGGCCAAAGTGAGACGAAAAAGTCATGTTCTGATGGTGGAACCGGCAGAAGAAAGGGCTGGACTGATTGACTCATGTTCAGCAGACTATTCAGTGGAATAGATAGGACAGGCTGACATCACCGCCTTACCCAATGGGGAGGCCTGAAAGGGACAAGATGGGTGAACAGATCTTGGCCTGAGGTCAGACCCGCAGGTGCACCTCTGCTGAGAGGTCGAGGCTACTAGTATGTGTCGACTCGGATGAATAGGAAGTGGTGTTGCGGTTTCATACAGGGCAGGCAGTGCTGCCAGTGATTGAGAGCAGTCCAAGAACATGCAATGCAGTCATTAACATACGGTTGTTGTCGAATTGACATATAGGAGGTCCTGTCTGTGATGGAGCAGTGGGGCATGAATATTTAAATGATGATTGTTGGGACCTTGGGTTTGGATCCATCCGGAGTGGGCAGAGTAAATACCTGGAAAGCAATCACAACGTCCCTGAAAAGCAACAATCCCACACCCTCACCTCATTTATGCCTCGTCACCAGTCAACAGCTCGTGTGCGCTCGCTCAGGAGAAGTAGGACTATTGAAGACACTGCAGCTCAAAGGTGTTGGTACCTGTCTACGTTTGAAGAGCACGCAGCAGCCATTCGAGGGAGTCCCGCCAATGACCTGGCACTCGCATACCAATGGGTTTTGAATGGAGGACAGGCTCTCCGGCCAGACACTGTATGGAAAAAGCTCACCAGTGAGGAACGCAGGAACCGCCAGAGCGCCATGGAACGAATACTCACACGCCCTGTTGATACTATTGATGAGTAGGTTTTGTTTTTGATCTGTGGTTGCCTGCTCACGCTTTGGATTAGCCATCTTTTGATCTGTTTTGCCACACATACCCTCCTCCTCCTGCACCATGATGCTGTGAAGCATCTTCCTGACCGTACAATATGCGAAATCAACATGAGGACAAGCAAACTTAGGTATGTGACCATTCTTTGTCCTATCATTGTATTCATTCCAGGAATAGGTCTGAGCAAAGGCGCAGGCATCCGGTGCCACAGCAAGAAAGGTCTCTTTCTATTTTTGGAGCTCCCGACCCTCTGCCAGCTTTTCATCAACCAGATGATTTCCTCTGCCATGCTATCATTGGAGATGTGCCCAACGCCTTACTAGCCTCTCCATCCTCTCTCATGGGCCAGCAGTTTTTCTTTCCTGATGACAATATTTTCTACTGTGTCTCTTCTGTGGAGACAACTTTGGATGGCTACAGGTTCCGTATCCAGTATGAGGGCATGAGGTATGATCTTAATGTGATACTGCTAATTGTCACCTTGCTAACTGACCACATTAGATATGCTGATACTATTGAATTCAGCAAGATGAAGCAGATGCTACAGAGCAGCAATACTGTGGAGGTATAATTTCAAACTGTCCATACACTTCATTTCTCTACCATGCAATTTCCTACATGTCACCACCAGTGTCGATATACTGTATTTTTTGGAGTGTTCTATCCTTGTCCCTTTTGCGAGCAACTTGAATGCACACTCCCATGTCTGGAAACAGTCAGTGACACAAGCTTCAATGAGCCTGCCACTGGCAGTGGGCCCTCTATACATATGATTGTCCTACCATGTGAGAGGCCTGACGTGTGACAATTCATCACTGCCAGTGCCAGAGACCAAACATGGTGACGACTCGGAGTCATTAACAGTGACGTTAGGACACCAACCTGATCTCAGTGATCTTCACCCCAACTTATAGTTTGAAGCTCGCTGCCGACCAGTGGCAGTTCGATGGGATGCACGGTGCAATCACTGGCAACAAATATAGTAAGTGGAGAAGACGGTGACTTGGCTTGGCTGTGTACATAGCCACGGAGATCACTTATACAAGATGCATCATGATCCATACTCCATGATCATGACCACTTTACGGAGAGTTAACGTCAGCTGCCGCTTCATAGCTGGAGCATTATGTATAGTAGCATCCCCATTTGTCGTCTCCATTCTCTGAGTCGTGCTGCGGCAGCTTGGTACCATTATGGTTTGTACTTAGTACCTCATGATAACTAGTAATAGTATACTGACAAACTGCGACAACTTAATGCACACCACGTGGGGCTAGTGGTGCTATCAGAATTTGGTGAAGGTTAGTACATATTGAGGGTTTGACAACCTGAGATGTGAATAGTCTGGTCACATTAACTCACCTACAATATTCCAGTCTCTCATCTCTGACGAGTTCCAAGTCAGTTTGACTCGAAAGTCAGATCAGAATTCTGTCCATATCTCCTGATTTCCTGATGAGATTGAGAGATACATCTTTTGCCTAGCCAGTGCACACTCCCAGCCTAGTTCCATTTGAAACTACCTGTTCGTTGCGAGGCGGGTCCATTATTGGTAAGGGCTCTACTGGGGTCAGGTAGTAGTACTAACCATAAGTACACCCTTTTAATAGGGTGGAACCACTGTTGTATGAGGCGGTTGACCTATACAGCCAGCCCATGGCGGAGTCATTTATATGCTCTCTGCAGTTTTGGTCAGCGTTTGCCAGAACTACAATCAAAGTATTGCACCTTCGACAACGGGTTACTCCTAAACAAGGAGCCAGGATACTCCAACTTTGCCAGGGATTGCAGCAGTTGTCTCTCAAAATTGCTACCAACCTACCAGACCATCAAAACCCTCTTGGTGGGCCTCTCGCCACACTTCCATTGACATCGTTGTCATTGGACCTTGCATCTGCCTTTTATGGCCCCATGGTCTCCCTCACTGATTTGGCTGTTCTTAATTGTATTGAGCACCTTCACCTGATCAACAGCTGGGTCGCAAGGCATGGCCTTTATGTAGGCCTTCCAAAGCTATCGCAATTAACCCATATCTCATTTCCAGTCCAACCAACTCAAAATGGCATCTGTACTGAAATCGTAGCATTCATGCTGTCAGTATTTCACCAGCTTCGAGTGGTCATCCTGTGGCATATGCCTTACCAGGACAGTCAAGCCATCTATGACCTCCTGGAGGAGAGAGGGCTTTTGAATCATAGGGTTGTCGTATTCAATGCAGCGTGGTTCGAATGCTGCGCACAATCAAACAGCGGGATTTGGGGGCTGGGGGAGATGGTCTTGCAATGGAGGAGTGATAGAAATCACACTGGGAGTTTGGTATCAACCATTTGTGTTCTATCAACATGAAACTGACTGCTAGCAGATTTTGTCCCCCCCCCCTAGTTGAACAATTTTCTTTGCTGCCCTCGTAAATACCAGTATCCACCATCCTCATTTACAAATGCCTGTCGTGCGCGTCACAGTGTCTTTAGCCTATATGACTGCCAGTTTGATTTTGCCAAGTCATTGATGGGAGGGATATTTTATTCAGGGTGCAAAATGTGGATGACCCAAAGGGCTCGCTAACTGGTTGTTCTTCCAAATTCAGCCGCTCCTCCTCGATCGTCCGAGTCTCCCTGCCCAGTTGTTGGTCTTGTAACTCAAATCAGACAACTTAAAGTTTCCAGGTCTGCAGGCATAAATGGTACAGAGCCTAGAGCCCTCAGGGCCCCACAAAACCACTGGCAAAGACGGCCCGGGCATGTTGGTAGAGTGCACTGGCACTGGCACCCACTGGAAATGCTGTGCAATTGTTGTCACTGGCAAGGCAACCTGAACGGCAACTTGAAGTCTCCGTCAACCGTGACTCGGACAGTGAAGGTTGATTCATGTTCTACGATTATGGCTATTTGCTGACAACCTCTATTCTAGGTGTGGAGCTTGTGAGACGTGCGGAAGATCATGTAGTCCAGTGATAGTACTAGTATGGTGAAGTTATTGTGACTGCCCTGGAAACCAGCTTACTGCAGCTAAAATCTCATCTCTTTCGTCACACCACTGGACTGAGGCTTCCTTTTTTCTAGGATGGAGCATCCTCCCCGCAGAACAGCGAAAAGAAGAGCACATTGTTGCCTCATTCTTGCCGATATTGAGAGCAATGTGCCAGCGCTTCACTGTCTCCAATGCACCATTCTGCCACCAACAAGAACAAGAACAGTAACCAACAATGATGCAGCAACCCCTGCATAATCGTGGAAGGGTGTTGTACATGGAAGATCGATTTGGTGGAGAAGTCGCAGTCCAATTCCTCAAGTTGTCGTCAATCCGAGGAGGAGTTGCCATACACTGGCATGGCCAATAGCAGTTGTTTCAACAATATGAGCCTTTCTTGGAGTTTGTCACTATAAGATTGGGGATCGGAAGGTTTGGTGTAGTCAATCTCTTCCACATTTAGCGCACTGAGTTGACGTATTTCAGCATGCCTACAAATACTTGATTGAGAGTGTCTGGATGTTTCCATATATGCATCATCTTTCTGCCTTCGTTGTGTCCGAACCCTTCGAGTTCAGTGCAACTCCTACCCTCAAGCAGCTCTCATTTATCATCAAAAGACTTGCGTCGTGCGAGCTATTCCTTTCCCTGGCACAGATCACACTGGGATATCTCTTTGGTGCCCACCATGACACACATTCCATATCAAACACACACTGCCCCTACATCACAATCAGACCCAGTTTCGACATACCCCTTAAATAGTCAGTTGGAGGCAGAGATTGCAAGTGCGCTCTTGACACACTAACTCAGCACACTAGAGAAGGACACACAAGGATGATGTGCACGAGGCAAGGGGACACATTTTAGAAGACCTCCTTTTGGTCCACAATGCCATTTGGGAGCCTGTACAGCGTGCCCGACAGGAGTCAGCGTGGTCTGGCACAATGGAGAAAGTGAGGTGTTTGGCATAGTTTGATGTCAGTCAGATGGCACAGGAGGCGCTCGGGTTACTACTTCGAGAGGTCAGTGTCCCATCTTGAAGCCCCCAATGCACCATTCTCACTATCATCCCGACAGACGGTTGGCAACATGGCAGGCCAATTGAAGATAAGCATGAGCACATGTTGAAGCAGCCTACAATATCCTCGATGATTCCTCATTCGGAAGGGCAAAAAACGCATGTCCCAGGAGGAAACCGGGGACATGCAGCAGTGGCTAGAAGGTATACCATAATTCCTACAATCAATGCCAACTTCAAGTTTCGTCCCGCAGCTATGTCTCAACTCTTCCATGTCCTGGTGTCTTATGACAGCACAATAACAGGTACATAGAGAACTACTCTTCTCATGGCATCATGCTTGCCTCTGCTCATTCAACTCTACGAATAACCTCGCGCTGCGACGCATACTGAGACTCGGATGTCATGACTCAGATGGCACCTAAAGACTACCTAAAATATTCGCAGAAGACATGCTAGTAACTGCGAGTCTGTGATGAACTTGTGATTCAGAAAATATTCTAAAGTACAGTACTGCCAGTGCATATACAACAGCTTGAACTAGCCAAAAAAAATGGCAATGGTACATAGTAACACATTTGAGTGAACACGATATCTCGGTTGACGACAGGCAGGGCTTCAAGTTGGAGATGGGATCCAGCCCAGGGCCTCAGCCTGAGGAGTCCGCTCAAGCTGATTCTATGGCTGCCGAGTTAGGCTGTGCCAGTGCCAGTGGAGCAATTTAGAAATCCACAACACCTTTGCAATTCGAGTCCATTATAGTACTCACCTGAAAGTGTTGGTGATATCTTGCAATTAACAAAGGTTTAGCCCTATGGATGGCATGAATAGCTTCGAGCGCATGAGAGAATAGATCCATGATGGCAATGGGAGGGAGTTTAAAGAATACGTGAATAGATTCAGGTGTGACAAGTGTAATGTCATCCAGACTCTGAACGCCCATTCTTGTCAGGGGTGTGAGGAAGCGCTCCGACCAGTGTTGGTTCAGCTCGACATTGTCCAGCGATTCCAAAAAGCTTTCAAGTGAGGGGTATTCAATATAGGGGTGGTATGTTTGAGTTTCAAGATCATCGAAGCCTGAAAGAATGGACACCGTGACATGGTCAGTATAGGACTCAGCCTGCCAGTGAGGCTGCATTTCTCCGAGTCGTCTTTGGTGCCACAATCTAGAGCTGCTGTACTGTGGCCCAGGCCTTTATGGTCATCCTGCCCCATCCTATCCTACTCGGAAACGCTGAGTCACTTGAGGTCAGCGTGAACCTTGCTTGCAGGTAGTAGACAAAAGTTTTTTGGAGAGATGCTAAGGGAGCTGTTTAAATCGAGAGACAAAGACAACAATGTCGGGAGTTAACAACATCGTAGTACAGTTGCACGAGATGAAAGGACGGGCCGTAGATGTGCATTCTAGTAGTATGAGTACGCGAGTGAGAATAGAATATTGTCTTTGCTCGAGCGGCTGTGACTTGGCTAGCTCTCTCTCTTCCGTTCTCTCACCAGCAGCATACAAGCCGCGTCCGACCTTTTCCTTTCTTTTCGCGTGGCAGCCACTCATAGTCCTACGTCTTTCCAGGCCTCCTATGTCCCACTCGTTTTCTAGTCCGAAATCCAGATTTTCCCCCTCCTTCGCCGACTATGGATCAAGAACCCATTCCACCCCCAGACTTTGCACTGCTGGGTTTTGCCGCCCTCGTAGAGCTCACAATGGCAGAGCAGGAAATAGATCGCGACGAAGCTATTGTTTTTCTAGAACAGCGCTGGGAGCAGACCAGCCTCGGGGGAGTACGCCCGAACTGGGACAACAACAGAGATGCAGAGGGAGACGAAGACGCACCACACCCTCAGGAGGAGGATCCTCCCAGAGGAAACCATGGCCAGGCAGGACAGCCAGCGGACGCAGCGCAACCAGCAGGCATGCAGACCATCACGTTTGATCCAGATGCACGCATCGCCACCACCCTCACTGCAAGGCCAGCAGACTACGCCATCAAGCACATTGAAGCTCACAAGCACGTTCCCCTTTGGTATTTTTCCAGGGAGGGACTGCGGGAGGCAGCTCGCGAGGTTAGGCAATCAGACAAAAATGATACTCTCGCAGTCACCAAAGCAGAGGAAGGTCAGGTCACCGTACGACCCGCCAGTTCGTTCACAGCATCCAAAAACGCAAAGCTCGACCACCAGCTCTCATATAGCGAGTTCATGTATGCCAAGAACCTTTTCCTCACGGCCATAGACAATGTGAAGTGGGGCGACGACACTATCGACTCATTCAATTGGTTCTTCCACAATTTGGACAACCACTCCTTGCGAGAGGAAGGAGACTGAGGAGAAAGAGCGCTACTACTCTACACATCGAGAGCACACATCAATTGGCATGATAAGCTCGTGCATCGCAAAGCTTACAACATCGCAACCATAAACGAAGATCTCCTAGCCAAGATATCATGTGAGCTCGACTCCAGAGACGTTCGGGCCAATCTCGAGCAGGTACGTAACACCGCAAGTGCGAACAATAGGAAACTAAATTTTCTTTCCCCCTTTCCTCATCACTATCTCGCATTTTGTCACACTGTGACACGCTGACGCTGCTTCCCGCTGCTACTGTCGATGCTATTGACCTCGACACTGACTCCACTGCTGCCACCGCCACCGCTGCTTTCCCACCCCCTTGCCTCGTGTGCAACGGTGCGGTTCTGCTCATCCAGATGAACCAGGCACGCGCCAATTGGTTCCAACCTACAGACCGTGGGTGACAATTCACCCGAGATGCACACGGACGATGCCCCTCATGGTCGGCCTCACCCTGTGCTACCGTTTCGACAAGAGGTCCCCGCCCAGTGCGATGCAGATCACAATCCAGGGAGAAATCACCATGGCGCAGCTGCAGTTACAACAACAAACGGTGGCGGCCCTTTCACAACGGCAAGACCGCTTCAACTTGCCCAAAGTGCCTTGGAATGCACGATGACCATCCAGACCGTCTCCCCCACAACGCAGCGTCCCTGTGGGATAACTCGGCACCCACCCACTGCACACACGACCAGCAAGGCCGCCTGCTCAATAAGAGCGGGTGAACCCTGTGCCGGGATTTCCAGCACCCCCACGGATGTACCGGTCAAGGACAGCCGGGACATATGGTATGGTACGGGATGCTGGCTTAGATATTTTTAGAGCCGCGGGTACAGGGCCCGTAATCGCATGGGTAGATGACCATCTTTTCTTTCGTTTACCTCGCAACACCATCACTAATTACAACAAGATCCGCGAAATAAAGGCACACATTATTGCCAGACAGGGCGGGAGGCTCAAAGATAATGGTCATTGGTGGTTCAAAGGAGAGGCTTTGGCAGATGGCACTCATGAAGAGTTTGCCGAAGACTGCACTTTCGCAGTTCAAGATCTGGCCACAAGGCACCCAAACGACAGCACGGCACTGTACACGTACGATTTCAGCCACATCGACCAAATTTCCAACCAATTGGGAATTCCGTGGGAACTCTCCAAGGACACCCCATTCTCCTCGACACCGACTTTCATCGGTTTCACCTGGAACCTTGAGAAGGACACAGTCAGTTTGACTACAGCAAAACGAACAAAGTACATCAATGCGATACATGAGTGGATGTGCACGACAGCACATACCCTCGAGCAGGTGCAGAAGCTGCATGGGCGATTATCTCACACCTCATTAGTCATCCCAGAAGGCAACGTGTACCTCACCTCATTGCAGGCAATGCTGGGAATTTTTGGTAATAAACCCTTCATGCCACGTAGGCAACCACGCAGCACAGTCAGCGAACTACGTTGGTGGCTGCACACACTACGCTCCAAACCCCCCATCCCAATCCCACATCACCCTTTCGCAGTTGACCACCAAGCCTTCTCGGATGCCAGCACCAGTTACGGCTTGGCGATCATCATTGGAAACAGGTGGCGCGCATGGTGACTCCACAAACACTGGAAGTACAACAAGCGAGACATCGGGTGGGCAGAGAGCATTGCATTCGAGTTTCTCATTCGTACCCTGCTCACACTCGACCAATCCAGCGCGCCACTCATGGTTCATTGTGACAATCAGGGAGTCATCGAAGGTTGGAAAAAGGGCAGGAGCCGGAACACACCCACCAATGCCACTTTCAGGAGGATCCACAACCTCCTGGCGTCCCCTCCGCATCAGGTGTTTGCAAAATATGTTGCCAGTGCAGACAACCCAGCCGATGGACCGTCCCATGGCAAGCATCCCCCCACTGCGCTCCTACTCCCATGCATCGCCATACCCGTTGAGATTGCCAGTCACATCTTTGATTTCGACGACCTCAGGTGCGACGCATTCTGCATCTAACATCGACTTCACGCACCTGCATGTACTGCCCACCTCCAGGCCTCAAGTTGCTCGTCCGCCCAATCAAAATCCCCACAACCACAGGAGAACGAGTAGCACACACCTCATTGAAACTATTCCCCCCTACCCTTTGAACCTCACACCCACACTCTCTGACCTCTGCCCACACTGTGCAGCCAAGGACCGACTGGAGAAGTGGCTCCCACACCCTGACTCACTTGCTTTCCTCGGTCCCCCAGAGACCCTCGAACTCCAGGGCAGAGTCAAAACGGTCACATTAGAAGGCTGGGCAGAGAGTACCTGCACCACCTACGGTGCAGGGCTCCTCGTATATCATGTTTTTTGCGACAGTCGAGAGATTCCAGAAAAAGACCACACCCCGGCTAAGCCCACTCTAGTTTCTTCTTTCATTTCAGCGCTCACGGGCTCTCTCTCGGGCAAAGCCATCCAGAACTACATTTATGGCATACAAGCATGGCACACTGTGTACGGACTACCATGGGCTCTTCATGAAGATCAAATAGCAACCATGCTGAAAGGCGCAATGAAACTCGCCCTGCCCATGGTCAAACGGGACAAACGAAAACCCGTAACTATGCAGATGCTGTCACTCATCAAGGATGAGCTTGATCAGACCAATACTTTTGACATGGCTTTTTTTGCATGTCTCACCACTACATTCTACACAGTGGCGCGGGTAGGCGAGTTCACTCTCCCAAGGCTCGACGCCTTCAACCCCACAGAGCACATCACCCGCAGGAGTGTGCGTGACAACGTCAATCGCAATGGCTTACACACCAAAGTCTTCATGCTCCCACGCACAAAATCCAGTCCCACAGGCAAGGAAGTGCACTGGGTGAAGCAAACTGGACCCACGGACGCATCCGATGCTTTCGACAGACACATTGAAATCAATGACCCCCCTGTCGACAGTCCCCTCTTCGCCTACAAGACAGCAAAGGGCTATCGGCCAATAACACGACAAACTTTCATTGCGCGCCTCAACAAGTTTGCTCAGGCGGCGGGTCTCGACTGTGTACACGGACACGGAATCTGCATTGGAGCCACGCTGGAGTATCTCCTTCGCGGGGTCCCTTTCGACGTTATGAAAGTTAAAGGTCGTTGGGCAAGCAACACTTTCCAACTCTACCTACGAAAGCACAATCAGATATTAGCTCCCTACATGCAGTCCATGCCGCCCGAAACCGCCCTAGAATTCACCAGAATCGCCATGCCACCTGTCCGCTAGTTATTTTCCCGTGAGTTCCTCCCTCCTAGTACCTGGGATCCGAGTGCCACCTCGTCGCATCGGGTCGTCCTAGTGTTCGGGGAATGCAGCTGACACTTGGGCCCCAGTTTTCTCACAGATCGCGGCCGGGAGGCGCTTCACACCTTCGCCCACCACAGCTTGGCTTCTCTCTCTGCAGTCCGAATCACATAGCGACGAACAAAGATGTGCATTCTAGTAGTACGAGTACGTGAGTGAGAATAGAATATTGTCTTTGCTTGATCGGCTGTGACTCGGCTAGCTCTCTCTCTTCCGTTCTCTCACCAGCAGCATACAAGCCACACCCGACCTTTTCCTTTCTTTTCGCCCACCCGCCGCACCCTTCGATTCTTTCGGGCCCCCGTCAGGGATCCCTAGAATCGCCTCGCGTGACCCTTGCTGTCACGTTCTTCAGGAACGGTTCGCCCACGACCAACTGTGTGCGAGGCTTTTCCCAGCCCGCCCACGCAGCTGACACTCGGGCCCCAGTTTTCTCACAGATCGCGGCTGGGAGGTGCTTCGCACCTTTGCCCACCAGTAATCCAAATAAAAATATTAAAACTCTTACAGTTGAAAGATGCCGGTTAAAAGTTCTTTTGTCCTGGCCAAGCCTTCCACCAACAGGCTTTTTGAATGGTGTAACACACCATGTCTGACTGGCGTAGGCAGAGTCAGCCCAGAGCCACTCGTTGTTGTTAAAGAACTCTTCTGGATGGCGGGCAACACGAGTTTTTTGAAAAGCACTTGCATCATGGATGCTCCCAGGAAGACCTATTGCATAGTCTGCAATCCTCAAGTTATGAGGGAAAATCACGACCTAAAATATGATAAATCTCTATGATCATAAATGAAAATCAAGCCAACCTGATTTGTAAAGGAATATCGTGATTTTCGGTCAAAGAAGACCTCACCGTGTAATCCAGGCTTTTGAAAAAGATTGAAGGTGGTACCATCAACACAAAGGAATCCACCTCGCCATGCGGGAATACTTCTACCCTCAACCCAAACTTTAGCCCTTTCCTTCTCTAAGTGATCATTTTCATTTTGAGCAGGGTTAAAGTGGATAGCTGCATCGTGCCAATGCAAGAGTGAAAGCATGATACGTTTATAGCAGTTATAAACTGTACCGACAGCAACACCTGCCCATTCTGCTATATCCTGTGTTGTTGCAGCATTTCCATAGTGGCCTACACCATTTAAAAAAATGGCAAGTTGAAACCAGACTGGCAATTGCTGGTTGGATGGCTGGGGATTTGGGAGAGGCATACCATCTGAGCCAGAGTCAGAATAGCTGCTAGTAAGAAATATTGGATGGTGGCGAATTCGCTCAACAAGCTGGGTAAAAACATTTGGAGGAACACAGAGTTTTCAGCGGAAAAGTGAGGGGCGATTAAGTCTCCACTCTTTGAGCAGATGAATTTGTGGGGCATGAATGGTGCGAATACAAGACTGGATGGTATGGGCCCGGGTGACTTCATCAATAGTTGCCTGGATTTGATTTTGAAACCTAAGAACTGTTTCTGAAGAAAAGAAAAGAATATTGGACTGATCTGAGATTGAGGTATCATAAGAGGGTGGTGTAGATGGTGTAGATGGCACAGATGATACATACATATGAGGAGTTGGATTCAGAATCACAATCAGAATTGATATTGAGATGAAGAATAAACACATTCAGGATCTCTAGGGCCTGTGCCTCAGTGATCTTGTTGAGAGCATCTTGAAGAAGTCTCAGAGCCTGTTGCTTGGCTGAGGGCCTTGGCATTTGTAGTAAGGAAGGTTGGGCTGGATAGGGAGGGCTGGGTTGGACAGGGAGGGGGGGAGATGGGCTGGCGATGTTTTTGCCTTTTTTGGTAGCTGTGCTGGTGCACCGGGTGCTTCCGATAATTTAAAGCAGAGTGTTAAATGGCCACCTCGAGTAGGCAAGATCCCTTTATGTCCAAGTGCTTATTTTGGAAATATGCTGTGCCCCGGGCACATCCAATAATTTAAAGCGGAGTGTTAAATGGCCACCTCGAGTAGGCAAGATCCCTTTATGTCCAAGTATGCTTATTTTGGAAATATGCTGTGCCCCGGGCACATCCGATATTTCGAGCGGAGCATCAATCCCGCTCAGGTTACTGAACTTTTCACCAACTTAGCCAACTTTTCACCAACTTAGCCAACTTTTCACCAACTTAGCCAAGCTACTAGTAGCTCGGCTAAGGGTCACTAGTTACTTGGCTACAGGTTTGAGACCCGCTAATGTAACCATGTGCTCTTACTCTCGAACTCAGTCTGGTTGCTAAAGTTTCTGCCGTAACGCCAGCGCCGGTCACTGGGTTGCTAACAGTGGCAACATAACGCATAACAGGGGTCCGGTTGCTAAGCTCGGAGTCAGGGGTACCCGTAACGCACCTCCCCCTGGTTGCCTCCATACAGAAGGCTACAGTACCAAAATTTGAGTCGGCATTAAGTACAAATATACACTGGAAAGAAGCACTCCGGGGCAATCACACATGATTCCAGTGCATCTTTCCAGCAGAACTTATCTTTGAGATTTTCTATCACACGGACCCTCCAGATATCATCCGGTGGCGAACGGTGAGTCTGCCTCCGTTGTGAGTTCCGGTCTAGTATACTTACGACCCTCTCTGGCAGGTTTCAAAGTGGTTCCGCGCCCTCACCTACGATCCCGTGCTTTGGAAAACATCGTATGCAGATGTGCCTTACCTCGTCCGCCTGGACCATTTCCCTCTCAATCTAGCGGGACACTCGAGCGAGACCTTGTCAAATCGGCACGGCTCGCGCAATCATGGACGACACGGCCTATGCGAGACGTATCGTGTGTCAAGATCAACCTGAACAACCATGCGGTCCACGCCCGCCCCTAAACTCATCTACGGACGATGGCTCGTCGCTTGCGAACCGAACCCCTGACGATTCGTGCTACACGATATCAAGACAGGTGCACGGCGCGTTTTGTGGGAGCAGGATAAACCTAAACCGAAGGTGGCATCGTGGGACGTGTGTTCAATGACATACAGTGCGTCGTGTATGTGTTGTTCAAGCCAGCGCAGCCTCCCATAGTGTCGCCAGGATGGTATGTCTACACTTGTCCTCTCGTTCGGTCTCGGGCCTTTGCTTCAAGTTGGACATCGCTTTCATGGATTCTCCTACAGGAAGCTGCTGGGGTTTCTGTTGAATGGCGAGTCTGGCGAGCTGGTCGACTCGGCTGTCACGGACGGTCCTGCAGACACATACTACCTTGCATATGGCAGGGAGGAACTTTGTGCTGGAAAGTCGCCGTTCCTCTCTGTCCCGAGCCATGGGCTGGTGTTTGATACGCAAACGCGTATATTCTACGAGTTTCCCGAGTTCCACAGTGTTGCACTGGTACGTGGTGGTTCATACAAGTGACACACGTCAAGTGACATGGTTCCGAATTGGGGACATAGGACGAAACGTTCGGGCACTTTGGCCATGACAACTTCATAATGGATACTCAGTTCGCATCCATAGATACGCACATCATCTCTCTCAGCCATGTGGACAGCCATCCGACCGTCGTACAAGTGTTCACACTTCCTCCTGATGGGTCTTCAGGGAAGCATGGCAACCGCCCTTTGCCTCACCCACGAAGGTGTCGTGGAAGATTTCCACGCGGTAGATGTCGAGTTCTTGAAGCCTCTTGTTGGCCCCGTCACTGGGGCTACACACCTGAGGCTTCTAGATTACACCAATCGCGCTGATGATTTTCAGGTCACACGCATCGATCTGACGCTCCCCGAACCTCGTGCTGACGACGTCTCACCGATGACCGTCAAAATGCGGCACTATAAGTTGACGGAGGAGGGCGAGCCGATGAACTACTATGGGACCTGCCTTCAATACGCCGATGTATCCGAGGAGGGGCACGTGAGAGGTTTCTATAGGGGGTTCACGCGACGTCCCGCGTTTCTAGCGGACCCAAACGATTACATCATGAAGTTCAGGATCGACACTAGGGAAGACGAATGGGTCATCAATTGTGGCGAGTCATCGCCTGCAAAATGGAGTCACCTCGGGGATAGGACTCGGATGCTTAACGAGGGTATCATGTTTGATGGGATGAGAGGGAAGATATCTTCGGTTGCGCTCACGCACCAAAGGGACGTCGAGTAGTCCATGAGCGATACAATGTACTTGTGCATCGGCCAACAAAGGTCGAGAGTAAGTGGGCTTTTCAGAACTAGAGCCAAACCCTAAGAAAGTGTAGTGAAAAGTTGCCTTTCTTTCGTAATGACTGTGCACAGACGCGTGTGTGGCTGAAACTGAGGTTAACCCTGCACGCTCTCCCCGCCGTGCACATGGCCGACAAAAGCGACACCCAAGACAAGGACATTGACGAACTCGACGACGATTTCGGCTCGGAAGACGAGAACGCAGATCCCAACGTGTTTCGGATCAGCAATGCATTGACGCCCCCCGCCGCCAAGAGCTACAGCACACAAGAACTCCACAGTGAGCCGACCGACGTCCTCGACTGCCCTCTCTGACATGCCATAGCCTTTATTCACGAGGGATACATCGACCTCAACCCCAGCTACCAGCGAGGTACGTTTCGCCCGCTACCACCACCACGACCTCGTTCACCATGACGGGGCCCGTTCGTAGACGTAGTCTGGCCGGAGAGCAAGCAGATTGGACTCATCGACTCTATTTTCCGCAATTTTTACGTCCCCCCAGTCATATTTGCAGTTCAACAAGACGACGAGGGAGAGACAGTGAGGGTGTGTGTGGACGGCAAGCAGAGGTTGACTTCAATACAAAAGTTTCTCGATGGTTTGGTGAGCAACCACGTCTTTTTTTGCGCCTCTCCTGTTGAGTGATGTACCGTCACAGATACCTCGTGAGTGCAACGCCCCGTGTTCCACCATGTCGCGTGCTGAGGGTATTTTCGTCAAGACCGCGACGCACGCACAAAGAAGAGCTTCTGGTTCGTCAGATCCGATGCACAAAAGACGACACGTCTAGAGATCCCTGACCAGTGGAAACGGCGGTTTGCAGAAACGAGAATCACATGCGGTCAGTCTCCTTTCTGTACATGCGTGCCCCATCATTCACGTCCCCTCCGCCAGTCGAGTATCACGACCTCCCGCCGGGTACAGAGAGAGAAATTTTCCAACGGGTACAGCTTGGGATGAGCTTGACGGCTGCAGGTGCGCATATTTCTAGGTTATCAAAGGGACGACTGACAATCTAATGCCATGCAGAGAAACTACAAGCAATTTCTTCATCTTGGGCAAATTGGATAAGCGATCTCGAATTGCGACACGTCAACTGCGACGGCGGCCTCGCCGAAGTCCTCGAGTGGGATACGCGACGCGGCCGCGACTTTCAATGCATCGCACAAATGGTATTCTGTTGCGATATGTTACCCGAACACGCCCTGCCCACGGCTGCCAAACTCGAAAAATGGCTGTCGCGCGTGGACAAACCAAACCAAGCGTTCAAGAACAATATAGACAACGTGTTGAACGAATTTGGGTACATTGCCACGACGCCTGAGCTCAATACCGCGTTCGAGCAGGTCGACAAGCGCGTTGCACCTGTCGAATTTGTATTTATTGGTACGGTCATGCCCACAAACGCCCCTTGTGAATGCTTACCGTCTTGGCCTCTTCTAGGGACGCTGCTCTACATCCTTCGAGAAAATTCGCACCACGAGCGGGCAAACGCCGTCTTGCACATGCGCCTACGAATTCGAGAACAGTTCCGCGACGTTCGAAACAATGGGAATGTCGGCAAAGCGCTCTGGAATTTCATCGACAGTCTCATGGGACCGACGGGTCTCAAGATTCTCTCTCTCAACAAAAGCTATGCTTCCGCACCACCCAGTTCTCAGCGGAAGCGCAAAAAGGGACCCGACGATGACGAGGACGAAGAGTATCACCCATCGCCTGTCAGGGCTTTGGGCCATAGTGTGAAAACGCGGGGCATGGGACTTCGAAGGAGGGCCGAGTAGTGGTAAGGACAGCGAGATTGAGATAACTATTATGCATTTAGGCTACTCTTTGAGCTGAAATATTGTTGTAACCCCCTACTTGACGCGTACATAATATATTACCACCATTCAACACTTGCAATGCTACAGCGCAAGCACAAGCCCCCGCTTGGAGAGGAGGTAAGAAATACAATCATGCGACGACATTTTGTTCATGTAAAACACGGAGTTTTTATGTTCGCCGACAGAGAACCGGCCACCGAGGAGCACCTGGCTAGTCGACAGTGATACGATGCCACGTATGTGTCGCCCTCCCTTGTGTAAAGCATCGCGCCAGTTGTTTTCACGCGTCCGGAACGCGCTGAACGTTTTTTGCAACCTAATTGTTGTAGCCCACTCTCGCAGTGTACCAAACACCCTCCGGCGTCGTCATCGCACGCGCGTACTTGAGCAACAACTTGTCCCGCTCCTTTGAATTTACAGCAATGTCAGAGAGGAACGGCTCGATCTCGTCGCTCTTCCATCGTGGGCGTGTCAGGAACAACTCCGCAAAGCGTGCAACGGGATCTGTCGGGAGAGTGGAAGTCGCAAGGTGACTTAAACTCGCCCCCGAGATGTCGCTGGGGTTTCGGAGGTAGTTGCCCTGGCAATGGCATTTGCGTGAGTACCCCGTCCTCACCAACCACCGAAAAAGGGCACGAGAGAACGTACCGAGAGCAGTTGGAGCGAGACGGCCGACTCGAACGCGTCGCCGACGGCGTTCTTCCATTTGGTCATGAATTCTGTTTCCAATATGGGCTCGTGCTTTTATTTTTTCACGACGCCAATGTCAACTGAAGAGGAGGCGGGAGGGACGGCAAAGGGTACCTTGTAGTGTCTGATGATTCCCAATCCAATTTCTGCGGCCACCGCGTCGACATCCATCTTCCACGTACCCTCCTCGACCTGGCCGAACCACGACATGACCTGGTTCGACACGTCGTGCGGAACGTCGTGCTCATCCGCCAGAGCAGACACCAAGTCGTCCACCGGTGCAGCTTGGTGAGAAAGACTCAGCGACACGAGGTAGTTGAGAAGCAGTTCCAAGATCGTATCCAGATGTTCGCGCGCGATCGGTCGAAGGTAGCCTGCGGACATTTTATACATAAGTGAGACGAATCGACAGGACGGTGACACGGACCGTCGAGGACGAGGATACGCCGTTCCTTGAGACCGAGTCTCAATTCAGAATCGCTCGCCTGAATCTCCTCTCGTGCCTGCTCGTAGCTGCACCTCGGGAGCGTCGCCTGAAAAATGAAATGTGGGGTGCGTGTGTCAGTACATGATGGATGCCCACCACCGTGGGGGCGCGTGACTGACGCGTCGATCCTCATCCCCCTCGTCGTATTCCATCCCTCGAAGGAGTACAGACAGCTTGTGTAGCTTGGGAACAGACGGTACCAACTCCAACACCTCGTGCAGCTGGTCACGGACGTGAACCGTGCCGTCCGGATCCGTCCTCGAAGGCGTCACGACCAGTACCGTGTTGGAGAGCGCCACCGAGCGTAGCGTGTACGTCTTGTCGGCCGTGCATACCACGGCATCCTCGGTCGGATGTCCTTTGATGGAGAGTCTGTCCTTGATGAAAACGGTGGCGTACGGGTTGGCTGCCGTCACTCACATTGGCTGGGATGTTTTGGTCTTTACTGCCGAGTCGATGAGCTGGCATAGTTCAGGTGAAAGTTCGATCAGGCGGAAAGTGCCCGAGTCTTCTTCAGTTGACGGGGAAAACCTGAGCTCGAGTGAGCCCATCACGGTGCGAGTCAGACGCGCGTGGTGATCCGAATGTCCATAGTGTGGTGCTACTACCGACACAACCCCGTGGAATAAATACATAGACGTCCATACATCACAAGCTGTCTTCTACGGGATGGAACTTGACTCTAACCTCTGAAACCTCCCTCCTCGCGTCCCTAAGCAGCTGGGTAATCTCTTTCTCCAACTCAGACGTGGCCAGGACGGTCAACGTGGGAGACACGTCGACGGTGAGGTCCACGATCATCAACGATCCAGCTCGCTTCGCCCTCAACTCCCTGATGGCGAGCACGCGAGAATATTCTGAGACAGCGCTGGCATCGCCGCTCGTGGCACCGCGACGAAGCAGCGGGTCCAGCGCACGCAAGAGTTTATCTCGCGCACTCTTTGAGATCCCAGCGTCGGTCAACTCAGCAAACGCCCCTCCAAACAACTCCACACCCTGCCGAAGGATGACAAACGACACGACCAAGCCTTTTCTCAAAACACTGCATGAGTGATGCGATCTTCATTACGGATCGCCAACGTACCTCCGAGTGGGTCGAGTGGCAGGGCTGGGAAGATGGACGACCCTAGGATGGCGAACAGGGCGACCACGCTCGAGTATGCGTCGCTCCGGTGGTGCACGGCGTTCGCGTACAGAACGGGACTGTGTTCTTCGTCGGCAACCTTTTTCGTGATGCGATACAGCCATTCTTTTGACAATACACTGACGGCTGCAAACCATGCGGCGTTGGGATCGAGTACGTCTACGTGTGTATGTGCATGTCCGACGGATGGGACGTGGTGACCGACAGAGGCAATCTGTTGTAAAATGTCGTGAAGTTGACCTGGAGGGAGGGTCGACACGGTCCCAGAGAGAGCTTCCAACAAAAGATGGTAGGAATGAAAACCGATGCCAAGTGCACCACCGATCAAAAGAATGGAGGTCGTCGTCGTTCCGAGCGTTTCGAACTTGGCAAAGCCATATGGGTATCTTCCAGAAGGTGGTTTTCTAGATAGTTTCCAGCAGAACAAGGTGACAAAGTCACCCAACAAATCTTGAGGGATGGCGATGAGCACACGTGTCGTGACGCGAAGAACGGCACGCACCACTCATCGAGTGACCTGCGTCGGCAAGGAGTGATGCGGAATGCATATACCAGCCTGCAGCTCCCTTTGCACTAGTCAAGACTACATTGACGAGAAGCCCGAGTAACGTTATTCGGCTGCCCCGGTCGCCTGCCTCACGCGCATTAAAGCCAGAACATGACACCCAGTAAAGGACCACGCACCCTTTCCCTCAAAGACATGTATCACCTGTTCCGCGCCATGACTGTGGTCGTGATCATCATCATGCGAATGTGAATGAAAGATGGAGTGCGAGTGCGAATGGTCGGTAGGGTGTTTATGACTAGTATGGTCACAGTCAGTGGCGCTCGGTGCGCTCTTCTCGGTGCTCCTCGCGTCGTCGCCTTTGGACGCGTTGGTTGAACTGGATCTTTGTTGCAACATGGATGGGGAGCTCAGCCCTGAGCTTGTGAGTAAAGCTGAACGAGGTGTCCTAGGCACATGTCGGCATGTGGGACTCGTGCAGACGCCAGCTAAGCGGTACCTTTCAATCAACAATGACCCACTGCCTCTCGGAGCTGTGCACGCGCGGCGGTCAATCTCCTTGCTCGGCAGGTCGAGACGAGTGGTAGAGGAGTAAGAGAACGAGGTTTGAGGGTAATGAGTGTGACTTGGCGCTGTCTTGAGAACCCGAGCCGAGATCAGGGCGGCCCGTCGCGATGGGCAGCGCCATTGCCGTCCTAGATTCATGAATCTGATCCGCTGGCGAACAAGGAGCTGATGCAAGTTTCGAGGCTACGGTACATCAATCATATGGCGTGCGTCCGAGTTCAGGCCGAAACTTTCGTCCGAGACCGTCCGGGTCGAGTCACCGTGGCGCCAGTCTCGGCGGGCAGTCACCGAACTAGATTTCATGGAATCTCCGAACCCCTGACATCCAGACTCTATAATTTTCACGATACTAGTGGAACAAGGACCGACTAACTTTCTTCGACTTACTGTTTCTGCCACAGGAGACTACCCTTTCCCCGTCAATAATACATTTCCGTCACTCGGTCAATTGGAAGACATAGACATATGAATACAAATGTGCCCCACGAGGCACTGCAGAGAATGTCGTAGCTTTCTGGTTGGTTACGCGTCGTAGATGCTTTCTAGCAGTGCTTCCACTCTGGGCTGGAGTTCTGGATTGTCCACTGCCAAGGCCAACTTTGCAATGGTCGGCAAGTTGGCCTTTGGGACATTGTATGATGCGAGCGTCCGATGCAAACCGAGGCTACGCACGAGTCTGGTTGAATGCTCGTCAGTCCTGGTCGGGTATGCTCGGAACGAAAGACACGCATACTCGTCAATCTTGCTACCCAGGCGTTTGGCATCCCCCTCGGCTGAGCCAGTAGTGGGTTCCCGCAAATAGAACAACGCTTCTGCTAGTGCTGCCTTATCTTCAGGACTTGCGATATCGGCTTTAAGACCGACGACAGAAGCAAGCGTCAAACACTTTCAAAGCTCTTAACGCCCCCAAGTCCTCGGATCAAAAACCTCCTTCACTCACAGATGTGATCCCATGCGGAATTCCGTAGGTCGCCCCAAGTTTGTGACCAAGCGAGTGCGATAATCCAAGGGAACTAGAGAGGATTATATGAGGAATGGCCCTCTTATTGCGGTACGTTCTAGATCTTCTTACCCGTATTTCTCCGTCTTTGGCCAAAGGCTCATCCATGCCGCTATCAATAATTTTTGCCTCGTTTCCAGATCCCCAGGCTCTACCTTGCTCTTTGGGAGATATCTGAAGAGGTCTGACAAAGCGGCGTAACTGAAGACCTTCAGAGGATACGGCAGGGCTGGATTGTAGAGACCCTCTGCGATGAAACATGAGTTTCTAATGCCGAACTGCACGCGGGGGTGGACTACGGCATACCAACAGCATGGTCTAAAGCTCGAATTCCCGTCGATAGCCTACGTGTACCTCATGTTGAGCACGAGATGTGAGCCAAGGCATCGAGGCATACCATAATTCCTCCGGGGTGGCCAGCGTCAACTCGGCATCCAGGATCACGCCAGCAGGGGCAATCAATGGGTCGGAAAAGCTAACCTTGTTGCCTTGCTCGTTAGTGTATCCAGCACCACCCTGATGGAGTGAATTATTGATGGGGGTTTCCGGTGGACTACGACAAACTCACCCTGTACTCGGCTGCACTCAGGGTGGTCGGAATAGCTATATGATTAAAAAAGCTGCCCCCGCTCTGCTGCTGAAGACGATAGACGATGGCCTTTGATGCATCGATGGGCGAGCCACCTCCGATGGATACGATGATGTCGGCCCCTGCAGCTCTGAATGCCTCGATGCCACGGTTGATGCCTTGGACAGGAGCATGCTGCCCTATCTCGGAGAAGGTCGTAGCAAAGGCCCCGTTATCTTTCAAGATTCGTTCAACGTTGGTGACCACGTTTGTCTTGCGGATAGAGTGTACGTCAGAGCGGAGGATAAAGTGAAATGTAAATTCATAAAGGTTACCTTCTCTCGGAGCGACTTGCCGGTGATGACGAACGCCTTGCTGCCACCCAGGACGGAGAGTAATCTTGGGAGGGCTGTGTGGACACAGCCAGGTCCGTAGTATACGCCCTTCAACGTGTCAGTATATGCGTAGGATCCATGCAGATTTCTGTCGGCCATGTTAAGATGCGAACACGCTTCGGTCACGGTGGTGGTCGAGGATTGGTCGATAGCTGTGATGTCGGCGGTAGAACGTTCCTCCAGAATGCGGAACGCGAAATATTGGTCTTTTGGCTCGAATGCTATCTGTAGGTGATCAGGTCTATTGATTTCACGAAAAGTGTATAACGGGCAGTATCACAGGGGCTACCATGATGACTAGCAGGGTCAGATGCTGATGGCAAGTATCACAGGCTGACTCGGATGCAGATGGCGGCCCGGGTTCGGATCGCGACATGGCTCCGCGAATCAACATGTGCATCGACAGAGCCTAGAACTTCGTCGGATCCCTTGCAGAACCCAGGTCGACGGATTTGGGCGTCCTGGACTCGGGGGCCTTCGTCGTGATCCCCTCGGATGCGCAGGATCACCTACCAAGACAGTTTCAGGTTGTTGGTAATTCCATCCTGGAAGATGATGGTTCTGACAAAAAAAGGACGTTGCGCGTGGGCAACCTTAGTAATTCCGGCTGATTTGACTGGGTGAATAGCTAAGCTACACTTGCTACGTGGCGTATGCATACTAAGGCGACCACTCGGTACAGGTAAAGCGGCAGCGATAGTATTTGTGATCCGGTGCGCTTGCCAGGGCCCTCATCGCGTCAACGAATCGGGCAGCAGAAAGAACAACATCGAGTGGAGAAGCAGAGTCGGTGGACGATCGCCTCAGGAACATTCTCGATGGAGTGCGCGCGAGTTGGAAAAGGAGGAGTTGTCGCTACTTCCTCTTCGGGACGACTTCGCAGTGTTCAGGACAGGGGTCAAGAGCATCATCGCAAGAATGCGATTCAACGCGGGGTAAAGGAGGGGACCCTTGGTGGCGTGGCGTATGCTGTGGCATGATCTTTCCCCGGGCGAGGCGACCCTTGGAATTAATCCTACCCGTGAAACAGTGTGTGTTTCGAAGCAAGCTGCGGGGCCCTTCAGTTGGTCATTTGTCGTCCGATGATCTCCCGGCGTCACTTCTTATCTCCAGTCAATCTCCTCTCCAGTCCACCACAAGCTCGGGGATTTCGGGGTGAGATGGACCTGCATGCAAGGGCAGCACCTCCATGGGAACCCACGAGGCTCCTGGACATGATTCTGTTGACACGCCACCTTGGTGGTCACCAGGTTCACGTCGAGTCCTCATCTTGAGTCTCAGCGCTTGCGCATAGACGGCCCGGGTTTGCCTCATGGCAGAGTGTTTGCGGAGTTTCCCGCGGGTTGACTCGGACGCGCGTCATACTCATTGGCAATGCGCCACCAACCCCGCGTTCTGTTGGCATCTTGGAAGCCGTGTTTTCACAGTCACTTGTCCAAAAAGTCATGGCAGGCGTCATCCACAGCCAGGCAGTTCGCGACAGGACCCGACCCGGAGCATGAAAGCAAGGATTTGCCAGACTTTGATCCCGCCCCCTCGTTTCGATTGACCATGGCCCCCAATCCAAAATGGGAGCCTTGCCAAGGTGCTTCGCGCGACACGGAGCTCGACAAGGCCTGGACACACGACATGCACGGTGTGAAGACATGGAATCCGGTCCTGATGCCTTCCCGGTATGTGTAACCCATGCGGACCTGGATGAATGCCGTTGGCGTTGATCCATCAAATTTAACTTTGTTTCCGTGTGGAATTGACTTTATGTCTCATACAGGCGTGTATACTCGTTATTGACCAGTGCGGTCGTGCCTCGGCCGATTGCGCTGCTCTCGACAGTCTCCACCAATGGACGACCTAACCTGACACTGTCCAGGTGAGCATGTGGAATTATACCATGACTCGTGTGCTAAGTCCCGGCCTGGTCGGGTATAGCTACTTTTCGCTGGTGGGCACTCCTTCTCTCCGCACTACGTTACGTAGTCATCCATTTCGTGATTTGGAAGGTTGCGCACAATCCCCCTCTTCTCAGCATTTCATATGCAGTGACGTCGCAGAAGTCGGAAGAGACCCGAGCGAATATAATGGCAACCAAGGAATTCACGCTTAGCGTTGTTAGCGAGCCATTCGTGGAGGCAGCGAATGTGGTGTCCACTGACACGCCGGAACACGTGGATATGTGGGCCTTGAGCGGATTGACGATGGCACGTAGTGTGAGTGGATCATTATTGGTCAAACGCCGACGACCGTTTAACGACATGTGTTTGCTCATTTTGGACGAATGTCAGTCTGATGTGAGGCCTGGATGGGTGAAGGAGAGTGGAGTGGGCTTCGAATGCAAGGTATGTGAGATGCCCGCTTGGTAGGCTTAGCTGATGGATCGGTCGGTGATATAGCTGTATCACGCGTTTGATATTCCCGAGCCGGAAACGGGAACTGTGACCCAAACGATGATGGTGGGCCTCATCAAGCGAATTCACGTGCGCAGATCCGTGTTGGGCGAGGACGGGACCATCGACCCAGCGAGGCTTCGAGCTGTGTCGCGACTTGGGGGGTCCCAGTACGCGCGGATCGGGGAAGGGTTTCACTTGAGGCGACCAAACTGGAGCTGGGTCAAGGAAGGGTATCGAAGGAGACGAAGGGGTGACAGGGGGCGAGTGGGCGTGGAAGAAGGAGAGTGAGCCCTGGATAGATTCCATTCTGTGGAAGATCTCGCATATGGAAGGGTGGATTCCGAGGGGGCAGATGGAAATAGTAGACATGTTCCCGAGCGCAGGGCACGCCGGGAAGCAAGGCAGGGCAACTTGCGCTGATCTGGAGAAATGAAAAGCACGCTGTCTTATCGATGCTGGCGCGCTCACCGTGAAAAAACGAGCGCAAATCCGCGAGGCAGAGGGTGGCATGCGGATCCAGATCAGCTCTGGTTATATACTGCCAGCCCTGCTGCTCCGTGCCCGCTGCTCGACGACGACGGCGACGGCGACCAGACGTGTTGTTGCCTAGTTGTAGTTGCCACGCGTGACCACATTCGGTCCGTTGTTCTTCTCTCTCCTTCTTTCTTGTCCGGCACCACAAAGACAGCGCATACATCCACCTCCGCCACTCGGCGCACGGTCGCACTCGACCCACGTACGTCTCTCTCCTCGTCTCCGAGCTCGGTGCTGATCCCCAGCAAGGGCGCCCATGGACAACGAACCCGCCTCAGCGGCCGAGCAACGCGCCAATGCCGTCGCAAAGCTCCGTCGCGCCGCGTCCCTGCCCCGCATGAAAGACGGCAGACGCCCCCCAATGCACATCGAAGCCGTGAGCGACGGAGAGAAGTTCCAGGCAGAGGACGAACAGGATGTCATCGAGCCCACCGACCGCACATCCAGTCCCGATCCCAGACCCGACTCTCCCCCAGGACACAAGCCTGCCACCCCCGAGCCATCCACGCCCGGTCGCAAGCGCCGCAACAGGTCCCGCTCCCGCTCCAGGGGCTCGCGAGACTTCAAGGGTAAAAAGCTTCCCCAGTCTCCCGCACCCCACTCAGTCACTCCAAGCAACGACTCCTCCCCGGACGATTCACCCCCCTCCCCTCCACCCGCCTTCCACCAGCCCCCAGCTGTCGTCGCACCGATACCCTCCTACTTTTCCACCCCTCCTACATCGAGAGCCCTCATGTCCCCCAATTTCCTATCTCCTGGAACACCCCTCCTCTATCCCGGCACCTCACCACCCACGCCGTTGATGCCCACACTAGATGCTATACACAAGAGTCTTTTGCGGTCGAGCAGCGTGGCTGCGCGTATGCAGGCCCTTCACAAGCTCACGGGCGGCATTCAAGAATCTCAGGATTCCACGTTTTCTTCTCCGTCCATATCCCCACAGCCTGGCTTGATCAAGCTTGGCCGTAATAATACCGTCTCGGGCGGTGAACGCTCGGCTGCCCGCATGAAGCTCTTCACTGCCCTTGGCGAAAGAATCAAAGAGGCCGACGAAGGAGGCACTAGCGGAGGAGAGGAACGCCCTGTAGTCTCGACGCCTTCAAAAAGAAGACGACGTAGATCGGCGCGGAACTCAGCCAGCAAATCCCACCAGGTAGCGGCTACCGATGAATCAGAAGTGCTATCTACTTCAACAAGTACCCCGACCCACCCTCCGACACCTCTACCCTACGCCCAACATCCACAAACGGAACCCATCCGCACAGCATCCACAACGCCCATCCCTATCCAGCCTCTATCTACTCCTATTATCAATCTTGACGAGAGTATTACAGGCAGCCGCCAGACAACCCCTGTTCGGGCTGTGCCTAATCAATGGAAGCGGAGAAGTATAGTCGTCGAACAGGACGACGATGTGGTAGTCCCTCCACAGTCTACCTATCCTGGACTCCCCACTACCCCGAGGCATTCATCTCCTGGGCCCGACCAACGGTTACCTCACTCGTCGGATGCCCCGTCGATTGAATCAACCAACTCGGCAACCGGTGGTGTTGGCGTGCCGTTATACCTTTCGGTCAGGTCCCCATCAAGGCAAGATCTCTTCCCGTCCAGTCCATTTGCTACGCCACATAAGGAACTATCATTGTCTTCCCGCGATGAGGGGGATGACATGGAGTCCGAGGAGCCTGAGGAGGTTGTATACCCTGCCGAACATCTTCGGCGGTCACCCTACCATGATGCCTTTGACAGACAGATAAGCTGGGTCGCGGACCTAGGTCAGTTTTTCACAATTGTTTTCGCTGGTGACAGGAATGCTCATATTCCTTAGTTCCGGAGTCCAACATTGCTGTTCATAACGAAGATGACGAGGACGAGGAACAGTTGCGTGGCGTGGTCGAGGAAGACGACGATCAGATCCCTCCAGAGTCGCCTCACGAGGAATTTGCTCCTCAGACTGAGGAATCGTCGCCTCGCGCATCTTCAGATTCCAAGGAGCTTGTGGTCGACATCGAACCATCCCTCGAAGAACCTTCTGCCCCGAGTTCCCATGATTCTTCGTCAACAACGACATTGAATACTACTCCACCACTCGCTGTCGGCGACGAGTCGGATTCCTCGCAGCAGGCTTACCCTCAGCGTCTTTCGGTCGCGTCGCGCATACAAAGCGATCGATCGCCCCTGACTACCGAGTTCGATGTGGACAATTCACTAACCGTGCCAGAAACGCCGCTGAAGCGAGAAGGCTCTCTTGGAACATGGAGCAAAATGCTTGGGGCCCTTACGAGGAGCAACTCGAATAATGGCCGTCGATCTCGGACCAACAGCATAGCTACTCGGGAACGAAGACAGAACACGGACTCGAGCATCAGTCGGGAGAGTGGAGGAAGCCTAGCAAGCCCAAAAGCGGACAAGAACGAGTTTGGGTCGACATATCCTCTGGGTGGTCAGCAGTCGGTCATGCAATCTTCGTCTGCTTCGACGTCGATGCAGTCATTGGCGCTGCCAACGCCACCGAGAAGTGGCGTCTCTCCGATTCCACTGGCATCCAACCTCGATCTCACCAAATATAACCAGGATGCTAAATTGTTCCCATTCCCAGGGATCAAGAAGCTCGAAGAACAACGCATTAATAGCCGGAATCGTCGGGGACTGTCAATATCATCGTCTACTCCGGACATTGTGCTATCTCTTCATGGAAATGAGAACGAGATACCGCTGCCTTCAAGCTCGTCGAGCAACACACCCTCTAACTCTCCTGATATTAAGCGAGATCGGGTTCTTGTACACCAAGCGTCGGACACTCATCTTCTTCCCAAGTTCAAGAGCCATAATTCCCCACCCCTGTCGACACCGTCGTCGTCGCACGACTACTTTAGCGGTGGGCAAATACCACACAGTCAGTCGCCTGGTTCAGTCCTGCTGAAATCACTTCCTACGAACCGAGAGGGTGTCCGCAAGTGGCTGAGCAATAGGTTTGGATCATCAACGCCGACTTTGGCAAGTAACTCGTTCAGTCCGATTTCCCAAACCATTCGCCCCACTATGCCCTCCAAAAAGCCTTCTCTTTCCGAAATACTAAGGTGGAAAAAGGAAAATGATCTGACTTCGGATTGGGAAGACATCGGTTCTCCAGAGAAGTCGAGGACGCCAACGAGCAGTACCAATGGGACTCTGTTGTCTGGGAAGCCACATAATGGAGACCTTTCTCCGGTCAGCCCAAATGGAAACTCTATGCACGAGGACACGCAGAAGACGCCTCGAGCAAGCAAGATTGCCAGGTCAGGCAGTAGTGTCTCCCATTCCCCTATCGAACCTTCTGCGCCCTCTGCTCTGGGACCTTTTACATCTCCTCCTACCCCATCGCCACCAGAGCCTGCGCCGCCCTCCACACCTGAGCCTTGGTCGTCCTTGTCCGATTATCCTCCTCCAACTACCTCGGAGTCATCTTCAAATACGTCTTCGCAATACTCAGACTTCCCCTCCAAAAGCGCTGTTGTCATGGACCGTCTCGATGAGATGCTAGGACGTGGACCAAAGAGTGCCGTTTGGCCGTCGGCGATCGATGACCCGCCCCGGAAGTTGTTGTTGGCTGCACCCGTCCTGCAAGTAGTCAACTCCGATACGGTCAAGGATCGTTTCCTTTTCCTGTTCAACGACATCTTTATCATTGCCAAACCTATCATCCAGGACCCAGACGTCTTCCTCGAGCTGACGAAGCCGAACCCTTCGGACAGGAAATTTGTGGTGAAGAATGTCGTGCTCCTCCGCAATTTACGGTTTAGCGGCGAACGTGAAGAGTCTCAGTCACGCAGTGTGCCGCGCAATGCTCTTACTCAGTCCTTTGTTGAGCAATTTGCCATCGACGCCGATCAAGCCATCGTGTCCCTGTTCAGCAATTTGGCACAGCCTGATGATCCCGTGGCATTGGCACAGTTGTTATTCCGCACGCCAGAGATCGATCGCGCGCAGCTCGGTGATTATCTATCCAGGAGGTCATCACGTGTCGTTCTCAAACACTACCTGGACGTGCTCGGATTCACCGGTGTCAGGGTGGACAAGGCGTTGCGCATCTTCCTGCAGACCATCAACCTCCCAACACGCACCACTCATGGAACCAGCCCCCTGGACATCCTGCTCGATTCCTTTGCCAGTCGGTGGTACGATGCCAACGGGAAGCAGGTTGCCTATGACAAGGACCTGGCTTACAGGTTCTCGAGAGCAATCGTGCAACTCAACGAGGTCTTGCACGGCGGAATATCTCAGGAGCCTGGCCCAACTAGATACGTTGGGAGAAATGTTACTGCCAGAGACTTCTTGGATGCATTCCGACGTCATGATCCCCGTGGTCTGCTGTCTGATGACACTCTTAGCGATGTCTACGAATCTGTCTCCCGTGAGCCACTCTCACAAGCGCGGCACCCGTCGTCCAATGGGCCCACCGAGATCACTGTCACCTTTAAGCGCGCATTGCCTTCGCGTCTGACGTACAAAGTCCAGTCTGAACCAGCGGTGATCCGCATCCCACAACCCGACCCTAATTTCGCGATCGAGTTATTCGGACACAACCTCGCGTTTGAACCGCCTGTTCTCACGTTCGCCAAGTCGTCGGAGGCCTCGTTCAGGGTGACAGGGACGTTATTCGGTGTGACGACGATGTTGATGTTACGTTCTGGGTCGAATGCACTGCTCTATACCGGCCTCCCATCAAGTTGTCCCATCTCTGTGGAACGCCCTTTTATGCGGAATACCTTCCAGGTCGCATTCCTAAACCACGTTAACGCTCCGCGAAGATATGTGTTCAGCTTCGCCGACCCGCTCGTCCGCCACGAGTGGGCAACCTCGTTGAAGAGATTGACAGATGCGTCAACGAGTGTCCCTTCCGCAGGACCGAATGCCTCACCATTCCAAGCGAAGTTCGCGCGAGCTGTCAGCGATATCGTGTTCCGGGTATTGCAGGAGACTCTTATCGGTCCAGAAGCCTTTTCTGGTCAACAGTCGCCGGACAAGCTGAATAGCGCACTCAAGCGTCTCAATTCCACGAGTCATGATTCCCAGTTCTCCTTGTCTTCCCGCGAAATCAGTAGTCCTTCTGATCTCGTTCGGTCAAAGTCGAGGAGTAGAGCGTACCATCATCGCGGTCCTGGGAAATTCGAGGCGGAGAGCCATCGTATCACCCCTTCCCATTCGAGAAGTAGTAGCGAGGACGATGGGAATGGGAGCAATCCACGGTCGCGAGCGGGGGAGCGACTATGGTCCGGAAAAGATCTGGAAATGTTTTGCCAGCAGAACAGCTCGATCGCGCAAGTGGTCGAGTTGTTATTGCCCGCAATTTCTAATCAGTCGATCCAATCACAGTAACGCTCTCATTCATTAGGTAAGCCACTTTTGCGATTCGCTTCTGGTGGGGTGCTGACGATACCTCGCAGGCTTCTCACTCGTTATCGATTTCAGTTCAGATCTATCTATCGCCGCTATCCCTTACTTACTCACGCTTACTCACATCAGCTCATTAGTATGTTCATCGTTCCGCTGTAAACTGTCATGTCGTCCTACCACGTCATCACCGCATCTGCTTTTTTCTTTCATTTAGTCTCTTTTCAATGTCATGATTGGCATGGTTTCTGGGCTGTGGATGTGTACATGAAATGAAGTTCAGTCAATGTGAAACCTTTGACCAAATTAGGATGTCGTCGAGGCGCGCCGAGGCTGTCCATCGCTCCTGCCTTGCCCTTGACCTAAATGCCCCGTGTTGGCCCCTCCATCACCCTTTGCCTTTCCGCAAGTCCTGGTTCTTGACTCTGACCAGCCTGGTCTGAATCGGCCCATGGCAAGAACGTATGCCGACGTGAACGCTTCCCTGGGACGCTCCTGGTACGACTATGGTCAGTACCGAACAGCACTCGACGGTGACATCTACAGATCTAACAGGCGCTGACAGAAAATTTCAACATCGAGTGGAGCTCGCCAGACCGTTATGAGATTATCGAACGCATAGGAGGTGGAAGGTATTCCGAGGTAAGGGCCACCCCTACGCGCCGAGTGTGCACCGCGCCCGATCAACGCCACACAGGTCTTCAAAGGCATCGACATGGTCAACTCGGAGACCTGCATCATCAAAGTCCTCAAGCCCGTCGCCCCAAAGAAGATCAAGCGTGAGGTCAAGATCCTCCGCAACCTGACGGGGGGCGCCAACATCGTCGCTTTGCGGGACGTCGTCCAAGACCCCTCTGCGCGCTACCACAGTCTCGTGATGGAGTACGTGGAGAACGTGGAGTGGAAGTCGCTCTTTGCCGTGTTGAACGAGCTGGACGTCAAGTATTATACGTTTCAATTGCTCAAGGTGCGCACGGGATCGTGTTGTCGGTGAGGCCGCGTCAACGAGTTCACCCGATCGTTCAAGTAGGCATTGGATTTTGTGCACTCGAGAGGGATCATGCACCGAGATGTGAAGCCAGGGAACGTCATGATCGATCATCGACGCCGCAAGGTGGGTCCTCCATCAAATAGACTTTTCGGCTGAATCATTTAAACCCGTGTAGTTGAGACTGATCGACTGGGGATTGGCCGAGTTTTATCATCCCGGCACGCCCTATCACATTCGAGTCGGGTCTCGCTATTACAAGGCGCCTGAGCTGCTCGTCGGGTACAAGCTGTACGACTACAGCCTTGATATCTGGAGCGTGGGATGCATGCTCGCGTCGATGGTAAGCATTGGTCTCGGTTCCACGCCACGTTCCAGTGTAAACGCGATCACTCGGTTCCTGTGACAGATCTTCCGAAAGGAACACTTCTTTCGTGGTGTCGACAACGACGACCAATTACTTAAAATACTGAGAGTCCTTGGTACTGATTGCTTCGATACATGGCTGAGGGCGTACGGCATACCCTTTGAAACTGATCTGGACAGTCTCCTCCAAGTGTCAGTACACACCATGTCTCAACCCCTATCCTTTCCCGAGTTGACACGTCCCTCAGATACCCCAAACAACCCTGGTCCCGTTACGTTAGTTCCGACAACCACAACCTAGTCACCGCAGAGGCGTTAGACCTCCTGGACAAATTTCTACGATACGATCACCAGAAACGGCTAACGGCGCGGGAAGCCCAAGGCCACTCCTATTTCAGTAGGCCCAATAGCCATATTCGCTCGCTCCAACAAGCGTTAACCACATTTTCATTTCCACAGATTTGGTCAGACTCGAGGCAGCGTCCCACAAGGAGGATTCTGCAGAGTATGTCAGTGATTCCGGTTTTTGCTCCATGTAAGCAACTGGTTTGGCCCCTCTTAATTGTACGGAGGTGCGCGGGGTCTACGGGGTGTATGTGCTTTCGTAGTAGTATTTCTTAGGGCAATGCTGTACAAGATATGATCGCAGGCGATGTAGCGTTATGCACACCACAGCACACCACCCATACAATCAATCATCCAACGCGCAATCAAATCGGGCAGAAGTTGACCAACGTGTCGGTGCCGTGTAACCATCTGGTGGGATACAAAACGAGGCCGTGTGTACGTACAAAGCGGCCAACACGCAGTCGCGGACCATGCTTCCTGGCGCGTGTTTATCATGCCATGGCAAGGTGTTCGGCCTGCCAGTCCAAGATATAACGCACCCTGCCAGCCGTCCCTGACGCCTGAAACCCCATTCCCCCTACTGCTTTGGCCATGCCAGACGCGAGCTTCCAGTATCGTTCGCGGGCAAAGAGCTCACCTCACTATGAATACTATTACCCACCACCTTGCGCTCGCCCAAAGACGAGCGATTCGAGCACGTCGGTGTATTCTATCACTCGATTGCGCTTCCCTCCGCGGCCTGATGGCGCGTGCCGCTGCGAACCCACTACGCCCAACCCACCCCACCGGAAGCGTACGTCACAGGGCCCATCATGGGCCCGTGAAGAGACTTTCAAACCTGCGCACAAGGAGACCATCGAAGACTGGGTCGACGAACAGGTCCATTTGACTGACCGCTCCAATTATGAACGAAGAGCGCAGCCGATGGGCAAGGAGAAGCTGCGGCAAAGGATGTGGGACGAGATGGTTTACGAGTACGAAGCCGAAGCGCACAAGTGGATGACCCACGAAGCAGAGATGCGGAGAAGGGCGCAGGAGCGGGAGCGCGAAGAAGCACGGCGAAGGATCGTCCAGGAAGATGTCACGAGGATCCAGGCTCGGGTACGGGAGAGACGTGATAGCGAGAGACAGGCTATTGCGGAGGAGCGCAGAAGGAGTGTGGAGAGCGCAAAGGAGAAAGCGCGGAGAGATCGAGCCCGAGCGGAGCGTGCGATGCTGGAAGCATGGAACGCGTACGAATCACGGTGGTCTGCCATTTCCGCCTCGTCCGAGCCGCTCGGCTTTCGTGATATCCCTTGGCCACTTTTGGTCGCTCCTACGCGGGTATTAGACCTGACGCCCGAAAACATCAGCGGCTTCTTGCTGCATCCTGCACATTCATCTAACAGTTCGCGACGAGAACGGATTCGTACTGCTTTGCTCCGCTGGCATCCAGATCGGTTCTGTCGCATCCTCAACAGAGTTATTGACTCAGAGAAAAGCGTGATCGAGGAGGGCGTGGGTATAATCGCCAGGTGTCTGAATGAGTTATTGGCGAAGGAGGGAAAGGCGCTGCTGCAAGGTGAGTCTTCAAACGTAAGACAATCAAACTGCTGCTAAGAACGATTCCAGGGTAGCTGAGAGGTGCCAAGGTTCCACTAAACATGAAATGTTTGTACAGTATACGATATTTTGCCTAGCTGTCGCAGGGCTCGCAGGGCAACCAATTTCTCTGGCAGCGCCAAGAAACTCTGTCGATAAGAACTAATCATGATTCATGAAGCAAAACGAGGACTCACTGGCACTATTGCTAGTGTATTGTATGATATCTGTAACGCATGTCACGATACTCACGATGTAAAATGAACTGTAGATTATACGTTGATTCTTTGGGCTGCAATCTTATTAGGACTTGAAGTTGCTGCTCGAGTCGTGGTCAGGTAAGATCAAATAGATAATCTGGCCAAGTCAACTAGTATGACCATTGCTGAGGTAAGCCGCTGAGTAGCCTGGGCTCGGCGTGAATTTTGAAGTGTTCTGTGCTTGTCCCCGACCACCATGTTCCGCCAATTTGCGCGTATCCCGGTTCGCAGATGCTTGCATTCACAGGCAGGTTCCAGTACTCGACCATCTGCACGATATACCCGCTCAGTTTACGCGCTCGGTGCATCGATAACCGTCGCCGGATACGTAGCATGGAGTTCCAATAGTCGGCATATATCATTAGATTCGGAAGCCGTCTCTAGTATGTTTATTTCTCGTCGAGTGGGGTGTCAAGTCTGACGGTTCATATGCGCTTAGCACCCAAAACGCAACCTACGTCACCAAAGCCTCCGAGACCTTCCGATGCGTCAACGCCTTCGGTACCTCGAAGTGACGCGTCCGAACCGGTCACCGTATCTCCCGAGGGTGAAGAACCTTTTCCAGCGCCATCAGAAACGCCAATAAAAGGCGAGGGAGCCCAAGAAGAATCTTCTGGCGGTGCTTTCAATCCGGAGACAGGGGAAATTAACTGGGACTGCCCATGTCTTGGCGGGATGGCTCATGGACCCTGCGGTCAGCAGTTCCGAGACGCATTCTCATGTTTCGTGTACTCCGAGGCAGACCCGAAGGGCATCGACTGTGTAGAAAAGTTCAAGGCCATGCAGGACTGTTTCCGTGAGCACCCCGATGTTTACGGTGATGGTATGTGGATCTACCCTTGAGAGTATGTCGTTATATCATTTTCGCCGCAGAAATCATGGACGACGATGAGGAAGAACCTCCTGCCGGATCTTTGACCCCCGAAAAAACGGAAGGCGATCTTCACCCCTCGGACAGCATTCCCCCGCAGACGACAGAACAACCACCACCTTCCGCATCATCTTAGGATTATGGACATTTTAGACACATCATATAGCGGACCAAGTACTGACTTATTGCATTCATAATCACTACTCAGTGCTGAAATACATCGTACAAAAGTGGGTGAGCATTGGTATTGTTATACTAGATTTTAGCGGGTGAGGATCAATTTTGGAATCGTTTCTCGATGACCTGGTCGTTCAGCTTGTATCCATTGGTTGCAAACAATTTCGAATGCAAGAATGGCGACGTGTCATAAATGTCATGATCCTTGGCCTACACAGATGTGAGTCACTGGGATACACGCCGAAATCATCACTCACTCTTTCTTCGAGCTCAGAGACTTTGATGGTTATCAAGTCTGGTTGCTCATGCCTCTGGAGTTGGTATAATCGCGCCTTCTCCTTGACGAGTTGACCGAGGATGAAGGCGAGCAATTCCTCGTAGTCTCGGGCTTGTGTGAGATACTTTCGGAAGCCCTGAACACTAATAGTCAGCTCTTTGCATGCGGCACATCGCAACATACTCACCCTTTCGAGTGTCTTCTTAATAGTGAGCTTCTGTGCACTGACAAAGCTGCCAACAGCGACAGAGATAGCCAAGTCAATGTCATCGGCACGAACGTATTCTCTGAGACACATCTTGGCACTGGCCTCCGCCATCCGAATCATGCTCTCCAGGTGACGTATGGTGATAGGGTATGAGCCTGTGGCCAAAGACTCCCGTCGGAGATCGACAAAGAGCCGCGAAAGCTTTTCCTGGTCCATGTCGTACAATTGAGGTCGGACTCTCTCTCGAGCGTACATGATATACTTCCGGAGAAGGTCCTGGGGTATAAGCTAACGAAACGGTAGTCAGGTTCAGTTTCCTTCAAGCATGGCGTAACATACATCAGCATCGAGGGTGGTGCCAACGTCCATCTCCTCCTTCTCGGGTGTGAATTTGGGGTGGCTCCGCAGGTGGCTCCCCACCACAAACCGTGCAAGGAGCTCATCTTGCACTGGATCTACGGTATCTTTTACGACGCAAAGCACGTCGAACCGAGAGAGAATGGGCTCTGTCAATTCGACATTCTGTTGAAATGGTATTGTAGGGTTGTATCGTCCACGGATAGGGTTAGCTGCAGCGATGACTGCACACCGAGCACGGAGTGTTGTCACAATGCCAGCTTTCGATATGGAAATGGACTGTTGTTCCATGGCTTCGTGAATAGAGGTACGATCCGCATCATTCATCTTATCGAACTCGTCAATAAGACATGTTCCTTTGTCGGCCAGGACGAGCGCTCCGCCTTCGAGTGTCCATTCACGGGTGACGGGATCTTTGCGAACACTGGCCGTCAGACCCACGGCAGACGCCCCCTGCCCGGTGGCGAAGACAGAGCGATGCGCAGTTTTCTCCACATATTTCAAGAACTGAGACTTTGCTGTACCAGGGTCACCAAGGAGGAGGATGTTGATGTCACCTCGGATAGGATGCTTTCGTTTGACATCCTTTGGGATGCCGCCAAAAAGGGAGAGGGCAAGGGCAGTCTTGATGTTTTCATGGCCATATATTGACGGAGCAATAGATTTGATTATTCGCTTGCGGATGCGCTCATCCCGAGCGAGGGCTCGAATTTCCTTTTCATCCTCCTCTGTAAGCCTGAACGCGGCAAAGAGGTCCTCCTTTTTATTAATGTGGTTTGCTTCGATGATGGTGGAGAAGACAGGAAAGCCGTTCTTAGAGTTGAGGGATGCATCGAAGTTGTTCCGGTATATTCCAGTCACCTCCTATCTTTGAGAGTGAGACCCGCTTAACAATTGGAAACCGAAGGTTACGCACAACTTCTTCTCCAGGCTTCGCCTGGTCAATCAGATCCCAAAGGAGAATGACCTCACGATGCCTTGGGAGACGTCCTGGTGGAACAGATCCTGGAGATTCCTGCAGGGTCATTTTTTGATAGTTGCGATAGACTGTCTGAAGTGTGTGTGGTTAGTGTAAGGAAAGATAACCACCACTTGACTCACTTGCTCAGAGTTGACCGGGAAAGGGCCTTTGCTTTCGCAGTTAGGGCAATAACTGATCTTCACTTCCTTGGTTGCGTCTTGGTAAAACGGACCCAAAACAGCACCACACTTGCGACAGTCAAATTTCACATATTTCAATTGAGGGAACACGCCGGTCCGACGAGTCACAACACCGGATACTCGAACGAGATTGTTTAAGTTGGAGCGGCGGAGGTCGCGAAGGGATGAACCGAGGGGAAGATCGGCGATGCGAACATGAACCTCGGAATGAATGCGTTCATAGGATGGATAGTAAACAAGGATTGCATTCAGTGCCACTTCATCGAAGATCGTCAGCATTGCTGCTGGAGAGTTGGTGAGGAAGTAAGCAAGGATGGGCTTCGAAACTGCAAGATGAAGGTATGATACTTCGAGGGATTCAGAATTCGCTGGGGGAAGGTTGTCAGGAGACGGCAAGTCCATGGATGTTCACCTACTCTCTCCGAGGTTGCGGATACGTTGACCATACACTGAATTTCCGCTCTCGTCCACATAAGTCATCAAAAATTGGCGGAAATGTTTGACAATTGAACGGCGAACACGATCGTTGGCTATCCACTCGACAATCGACTTTGCCTTGATATCGCTCAGTTGTTCTAGTGGAATTTCCTGTCAAGCTAGTCGTCAGTAGAAGCGATCACTCTGTATGAAGCATGCTAACATCATCGAGTCCATCCAAATCATCCAAATCCCGGCGTTCATCATATTGACGACGAGTGCGTCGCTTCATGCGAGCTACGCCGAGACCCCCATCCAAGGCATCCTCGTCATCCATGTCGTCGCTCTCCAGAAATCGAGGTGCGCGACTTCTAACTGCAGCACGACCTCCTGCTCTACCGCTGCGTTCTAACCGATCTCTTCGATCCATTTTCGCCTCCGCGGCCCTACGGGCAGCGCCAGATAGCTCTTCATGCTCTGCTTCGTCATCGATATCTCGGTCGGAGTAATGATCGAGAAGCTCATTAGCAGCATAGTCTCTTTTATGCATCGATGGAAGGTGAGCGGGAAAGCCATGACATGTGCGTAGACTTACTCCTCCAGGCCATCTGCGAAAAGATCTTCACCCTCGCCGTCCTCCTCGTCATCAAGATCCCTTACTGCGTCGCGTTCGTCTAGGCTATCGTCGGTGTCCGAGAATGGAGCTGGAGGCGACGAGGGGGGTAACGAGGACGAGGACTCGCGCCTCGGAGGTGTGGGACGTAGAACAGGAGAACTGTTGGGTATTCCAGGAGACCTGGCACGCTTATTACGTCTGGGTGTCTGAGACTGATGTATTTGAGAACCGCCTGGGCCAAGGACAGAAATCTTGCTTACCATGATGATGGCTGGTAGATGAGAGCGAATAACGCGTCGCGACGCGTCTAGGCGTTGTCTGAGTTTGAAAGCGTGCAATAAGGAGTTTTTATTTTTGCTATGTAAAAAATAATCTAGTTAACCATGACAGTTGACCTGCAGACGGCGGTGAGGCAGGAGGAGGAGTATCTGCGCAAGGTGCATCCAACCACGGACGATATCCCGGGATGTATGTCTCTTCTGGACGGATTCCTCCTTTGCCATGGCGCGTACCCAGCTATCTCTTCTTTCTTTCGTCTCACACGTCTCGTGCAGTCGTCGGATCCCAGGTGAAATCTCTTTATAGACATGGGCGGATGTCCGAATGCCACGACAAGATGGAGGACTTCAAATTCTGCATGAGTCTCAAATCGATGGAACCAGATGCCAAAAGAGATGCCTGGATCCGTCGGCGTGCCGAATGGTGGGCCAACAGACGACTTGGGAAAAGCAGCGAGAACGTTTGGGACGTCAGGAGGTACGCATCTAACAATACTTTGGTGATGTCACTCATCGCGCCGCACACAACAATCAGGGAACCCCTCTCAAACTGGCCACCCACCCTTTCTGATCGTGACGCTGCACAATCTTCTGGCACGATTGCTTAAACGAAGAAACGAACGACTTCCTGTTGACGGGGGAAACTATGATGCCGTCTGATGGCGCAGCTGTACCGATCTATTGGCCGCTTCCTGATTAATATCAGATGACGCATTCTGCTCGAATGGTCATGCACACGCCAAAATTACCCTCCGCTTGTGACGCATAGCCCCTGATGTCGATGCGACAGTGAGCTACGGCAGTACACCTATACATAGACCGACTGCCGAGCTGCGGTGGTCTTTGAGACCACTGGCTGCTGGCCTCCGCCTGGTCTCAGCTGACCGTCATCATGTTCTCGCCATTGTCTCTCACCACTCAGCCCTGGAAGGGACTCTATCTTGCATACGGGTTTTGCGCTACCTTGTTCCAAATACCCCTGTGGACCTTACGTTATATGTGGGCTTGGGCTCGCCCATTTCCCTCCTGGTCATTGGGACACACCATTGCAGTACAACTGAGCAGACGTGTAGCACACATCTCTTCTGTGTAAGTTTGAGTTTGGTGATCAGCAAGTTGCCAAACCTGACGTTCATCGACCTTTTCAACGAATAGAACAGGTGGCATTGTGGGCCTGCCAGCTCATCACGCCACTTTACCAGCAGTTAATGCAGAATCTGTCTGGATTGACGGGACTCCCCACCTCGTGACGGCGGAACTGGAGATATGGGCATTTGTGGCCAAAGTTGAGTCGGAACGCATCCCAGGTTACTGGTATGGCAGGAAAGGTGGCCCCCCAATGCCCACGACACCAATCTCTTCCGGGCAGAGGGTATTCTATTTCCTTCACGGAGTCGGGTATATTCAGCTGTCCGCTCATCCGAACGACATGACATCGAACATCACCCGCGCTCTCGTAGAGCTAGATGATTCCGCGTCTCATGCTCTTTCGTTGGAATATCGACTATCTTCTACTGCCCCGCTCCCTGACCAAAACCCTTTCCCGGCCGCTCTCCTTGATGCGCTTGCCGGATACAACCACCTGGTAAACGTAATGGGTTACTCTCCCTCCGATATCATCTTGGTCGGTGACTCCGCTGGCGGAAATCTTGCCCTGGCTCTGACGCGGTACCTTGTCGAGAACAAGGATACCCCTAAAGTGTCCCTTCCTGCACCTCCGGGGCATCTCATATTGCTCTCCCCTTGGGCAGACCTATCTACTTCACACGACTGGCCAGGATCTTCCACTATCTCCAACACCGCGGACTACCTGGGATTCCACGACAGTGGACGAAGTCTGTATTCAAAGCGTGCATTCCTAGGACCTTTTGGTCTCGGATTCGCCTTTCACAACCCCTACATCTCCCCTGCTTCGTTATTCCCTTCTGACAGCGTGGCACGTTTCGGAGGCTTCCCGCGAACATTCCTCGCGACAGGTACAGCCGAGAGATTGTATGATGCTGCCCGAACCTTGGGAAAGAAGATGGCAGCTGAAATGGGTGAAGGAGTTGGAGGAGGTCAAGTCATGTATTTTGAAGGGAAGGATGCAGTACACGACTTTCTCGTGTTCAAATGGCATCCTTGTCGCCCCACCGCACTGAAGGCGATACAGGGGTGGCTCGCCGTGGTCTAGCATTGACAACACTTAATGCAGCCTCGTACGGAATTTTTTGGAACCTGTGGCAGTTGATAGATAACGACTTTCGCCGATAAATCGCAGTTTAGCACAACAAGACGTCTACAAGTATCTCGACATACCCGGTTTGAAACTGTTGAAACTGCTACTGGGCGATAGGTATTATAAGCCGAGCGGCTAGCGTGAACTTAACGTTACAAAACACAACACATATCTATGTAGAAGCCATGTCGAGGGTGATCATCATTCACCCTCACAATCTAAGGTGTGAAGGAAGAGAAGCGAATATTAACAGTGTGGCGTACAGTGTCATGAATTCATCAACAAGGTTCGTGAGAAAAGCGACGAAGGACCGAGTGAAACAAGTGCGGCTACTCGTCCTGTGATGAGGTGTGCGAATTTTTCTCGGCGTGTGCTTCCTCAGCGTCAACCAATCCTCCTGCCTTCCAGTCACCGAGGTAGAAATACACTGCTGGAAGACCGACGAGAAAAGCGCCAATGATATTTCCGACGTACGCGGCAATCAGAGATCTACGAAGAGGTCAGATTGGCTTCAAATCCATCAGTAGGGGCGTACAACTTACTTTTTGATATAGTAACCGGTGGTGAGCTTGAGAAAGTAACGTGGAGATCAATTGAACGCCTGTGAAGCGACGAGAAGTACTCACATCGGCGTGAAGCATGATGCTCAATGGCAGTGAGAACATGTTGGCAACGACTACGGTAATCATGAGCTGGGTTGGAAACCCTGGGTAAATGGACTTACCGTGATCAAAGCCGCATGCGACGAACACCTAGTTAACCATTCGCGATTAGTGCACAACTCCCCACACATGTTCCTGACTCACCCAAATCGGGAACCAAATGGCAATAATCTTCGAGAATGTTTCCTTGGCCGCCGTAGATTGCTTCCAAAATGATGAATGCAAGGCAGCCGAATATTTTTGCGTGTACTTACCCAGACTGCCACACAAACCAACCAGTTGCAGCCAATGCCTCTAAGGAAGATTTGAGACCAGGAAGGCGTTACGGCTTTCGCACTAAAGAAATGTAAACTCCAAGTTCCCACAACAATGAAGTGGCGAGCGTACATGGCAAAGCTCTGGATATAGCCAAGATATGGTTGTGCGGTTGTAAGACCATCGTCTGTATGTGAGGTAATATTTAATGAAGACTAAGCACAAGCAGATTGTTGTCCAACCTTTCGCAAGAATGGCCGCAAAGAATAGGCTTCCGATCAGGTTTCCGAAAGTGACTGCACAGAAGATCGTCAACCACTATATCACATTCGTCAGACAAGAAATGTATTACCTATAATCCAGTTGACTGGAACGCCCCACCATGGAATTGCACCTTTTATGGCGGCCATTGGGAAGATCTATGACAACTCAGACTTATGACCCTCGATGACATTGAATGGCTTACCATGAGATTACTCGTAAGCAGATCGAATCCTTGTAGTACAATCCTGTAAAGCGTGAGGTGAGTGTGGATCTGGCGCTTCCGTGAAGCTTGATTACATTACGAGACCGACCGGGAATACAAATCCACCAAGAACTTTGACGAGACCAGGATTGGTGGCGGAAAGACCTGCCGAGCCACCCGAGATGATAATATCAAATAGACCGCCGAACGATAGCATGGCGCCAGCCAACACCTGAGGCATCTAGATCAATAGGTGCAAAATGAAGACCACGAGCGACATACAGCTTTAAAGAATGTTTTATCCCAACGAGTATTGTGTTTTGCCACGGCCACCTCAATGAGAGCGACAGCGGTCTCTGCCGGGTTGAGAGTGCAAGGAACGTCCGCCATCGTAAAAGTCACAGGAAACTGATACAAGGGAGAAATAAGGATAAGTATCCGGGGGAATGTCCCACCAACTATCTTTATAGGCGCCCTGTGGTGGCCCGATGGGTTGGGTTACGAAATGGGGTTCGCGTGCATTCAGTGGAAGCACCCGGACGAAATATAGGTTCCATTTCAGAGAGGGGATCATATGATGTATCACACTTCGCGATCGGGTCCAAACGAAAACGCGTGTAGCCCTAGTGATAAGCAGCTGAAACACTCTGCGAGGCACTTAGTGTGTCGAGAAGGTCCTTGACAGCGTCTGCCAACATACATACCGTCGGGGAACGATCGGCTGGTTATGGCGGCGATGAATGAAGCACGAACCTCCGTCACTGTGTTCAGCTTCCAAGAACGCGACAGTAGGAACACCGAGAACGCTTGTGTTTTGATTTAGCTGTGATCATACAGCCACGGACCACCACATCTTCGACTATCAGTGTAGTCGTATCGCTAGATGGCAGGACTGCACCAGGCGCTTGTCGTGTTTCAGAAGGCTTTCTGTTGATAAGTTCTTGGATGCGACATTGATTGAGGGCAACAAACAATATCTACATACGTTTGGCGAATGGAAGATGGCGGTGATAACAAGAACCCTGAGTTTCAAGTGTGTGAAACGTCACTGGGAGACAGTAGCAAGTAGCCCGCTGAAGGCATGTCGGACCCACCGTGACAGCTTGTGCAGGACTACAAGGGACCCTGAGAAGGTTCAAGGGTTGATGAGACAAGGGTGCTGGAGACAGCAGTATTTTGCACACTCGTCTAATGTAGTGTCAGGTGCAGAAGGCCGCATCAAGTTATTGGAGGGCATATTTGCGATTCCACGGCGCACGCTAGTCTCGTGACCAGTTAGTACATTTGGGGTGAAGCGCTGACACCCGCTGAAGACTGGTTCGTAATCCCACGCGGTGCCTGATTCCACGAAGCGCCTGGCAACGTGTCGGGGGGTGTCGGGGATCCAGGTGGATATGAAATTGACATTACCTTGCTTGCAAGGTCTCTCGTTGCTCGAAATTGACCGGTCTTTTCACCAACACGTGATGAGTCACGTGCTCGGCTCTTGCGTGAGTTGCTACTCGTCAAGCAAGGTTTCTGCCGACGCAGGCGGCATTTCCCGAGTTGTAATAAGCTGCGTCAGCAATCACTACAAGCCCTTTCGCCAAATATAGAGATACTCCTGTTACTCTGAGAAGCACACTATATCTCGTGGGGAGTATATATGAAACAATACAAAACAGGTTGGCGTATATAAGAGCTAGTGTTCTCCTACGGACGTGTGGAAGAGCGCGGAAGAAAGACACAGTATGGGAATAAATCTGGTAGCCTGCAGGACATGTTTGTAACGAAGTTACATCGCTCAGTGACAGCTCTACCATGTGGTACCGTCTGAGTTCGGTTGGCAACTCCAAATCACTGCTGACGTTTTATGGAGCGGCTGTTGTATTTGTGCCAGTGCCAGTAGTCCTGACGCGACGTGAACGCGAACACACATTGCAACCTCGTACGCGGCACAGCATGGCAGGTGGACAACAGCCGCAGCCACCGAACCGCCAGGCTCCAGCGTTTGCTCCTTAATAGATAGAGATGCGGTCTGCAAACAAGACTGCCGACAGATCGAGTAGAGACAAATGATCCAGGTACTATGCACGGAAGCGGGCGAGAATGTTAATATAGAGGACATGTCAATGGTTCTCGAGAAAAACAGACTAGCTGTCACCGGTGTCGCCCCCGTGCGCTTATTGACTGCCATTAATGAATGGACCGACCTCCCGATTATGCTGTACTGCGCCAAAACGATGTTTAGATATGGATCATGTCTCTTTTACCGCTCTCCAAATTGGCGTAAGAGCCTGTGCTACTGTGTTAGCGGTGACCTCCAGGTAACCGCGCTCCTCCTCGTCCGTCACTACTGCCCATATCTTGCGGGCCCGCCACCTATCTGGGTGGAATCTCCGATGACTCTTCTCGACAAACTCCTTGTAATCCTGCAGCCGCATATGAGACTTGACAGTCGCGAAGAAGTTTTCCACCGCCGACCAATCAACATCTTCAACCGTCAGACGTGACGGTGCATGTAGCACAGGCCACGGGATATCGTGGAAGGTGATCGATGGTCCAGACGTAAACTTGGCTGCATCGAACTCGTCAGAGAGCATTCGATAACGTTCTAGTGCCCTGTGAGTCGTCCACGGCCCAGACTCCCATCTCTGTCTTTGTTTCCGTTGACGGTTTTCGTGTTGGCGAAGTTCTTCTTCCCGTGCACGCCTCTCCGCCTCCTGTTGCGCGGCCCGCTTTTCTCGTTCGGCGGCTTCTCGCTGTTGCCTCAGTCGCTGCTCTTCTTCTTTTCGTCGCCGCTCAGCTTTGGCAAGTCGCTCCTGTTCTTCAGCGCGCTCACGAGCCTCCCTTTGCTTGCGTTGCGCTTCCCATAGCGGTCGGTCCTTCTCAAGTTCGCGAAGCTTGCGAATAGATTCAGCAATTTCAGCCTCGTGCGAGGGCTCGGACTCCAGCGGCGTTTCCTTCAGGTCATCCGTTCCTTCAGAATCTGTTTCTGTGGAGCTGGCTTTTGCTTCATCTTCATCTTCCTCTACTTCAAACACTGACTCTATAATTGTGTCAACATTCACTCAAAGGGTCGAACATAAATATAGACCTGGTGTCGCAAAAGTAAAACGCAAAGGTTCGGCAAACTTCGTTTGTTGGTGTTGTCGATTGAGGTTCGCATAATGGCGCAACCTATCAAATCGCTTCTTTTCGTACCGGGGGTGGCTCTGGTTCGCGCCTTTGCGAGTCAATGGAGGTGAGGTTCGAGCTCGTTTGTGCCCACGCGGAGACCGATCGCACAACATTCGATCGCTGTCATTGTCAGATTCTGGGAACGAGTCGCCTAGAACCTATGTGAGAAAGCTCGACCAAGGCCCAGCAGCACAAACTGACCTTTTCGCTTGACGTTTTCCTCCGTCGGCCGTGAGGTGCTTTGAGAGGGGAAGGTGTCGTCGCTATCAACTCGCATAGAGAAACTACCGTCTGCAGGATGAGTGGTATCTTGAACTTGCTTTCCATGGGCCATCCTATTCTTTGCCCACCTGTTAAGTCGTACCTTTCTGATTCTCTCTCGGCTGGTCCGATCGGGTCTTCGACTAGACCTCGTTTTTTGCGAGAAGGATTCGTCTATGATCATTTCTTCGACCTCGACCTCGTCTGAATCGGAGTCACTTTCACCCAGTTCATCTGGGGGACAAGACCGAGCTTTCTTCTGTCCAACTGGTTCACCCATCTCCGGCGATGACCAACGGGACCGTTTACCCGAGTAGGGATCTGCGGCCTCGGAGTCTTGGTTTGGTAGTTCGACCCAAGTGACGGTGGAGCATTTGGGCCAAGGGTACACGACGCATTGGTATCCAGGGTCAAGTTTGTATATCTCCCACTGCTCCTGGTAGCATTGGACTTTTTCACTGGGGAATTCGATAGGTGAATGCAGTGTTGGTCGGATCGTTCCGTCCTGCTCACCCACATATGTCAAGGACGCGTGGCCAGAGTCCTTCATCTTGTGCGCCCTCTTCGAGACGGGCCCGTGGCACGAACCGCCAAAAGCTCGCGCCTTTTGACGTGGTCTCGATGACGATGCGTTTGGGAGGCGCAAGGTTTCCCGAAATGTTGAGCTTTTGGAGGCTGGGTTCCTCTGGGAGCGCGGTCTTGGGATCAAAGGAAGCGAAAGATAGTTTCGAGTCTGGGGAACGCAGGAGACGAGAAGGTTGTGATGGATCGAGCAGCCCGGGTTGTGTACCGCGCAGTACACGCAGGTTTGCGTGTTGAGACGAATGGGCTCCGTTTGATGGCGGCGCGGATGGGGCCGCCATATCGAAATGTTGGTGGACTCGTTATGTGTTGCGGGCGAACTCAGATATCAATGGATCACATTCATTCGCCTAAACACGCTGAACAAAAAGAACGATTCAAGCACGTGCCACACTAGACATAGTCTGGTGACGTCTATGAGGCAAGCCGTCGTGTACTACACTAGCCGCTAATATGTGTAGTAGAAATTCGACAGCCTGAACTGGCACAATGATTCCTGTGTTCCAGCGTGGGAAGCTTATATAAGGGCTTTGCCCCACCTTCACACGCATCTCAGCTGACGACCATGGCTTGTGCAGTGGCAGGTGATTCCTCTTCCCCCTATTATTATTGCATGCCCCATCGCAGCAACTCCATGGTGAGTAGAACTGTAACTCTCATAAATCTAATCAAGTGTGATTTTTCACCACAGAGTCAGGCTGTGGCTGCTGAATCTGCCCCCAGCTTAACCAAACCCAGGGCTACTGCTGTGAATCCAGCCCATCTGCTCCAAGTCCCTGTGAAACCCAGTCTACATGGTCAAGAAACCTCTATTGAATTCAACCAGTTCATCAACACCGTAAGAGGGTTTGCCAGCCCTACTGTATTCGAGTCAGGTATGTTTACTCAGTTATGACACCAGCCTGGTACTGACCATGTGAAACATAGACTCAATCAAAATGGTGCTGAAACTGCTTTGGTCCTTTGGGGCCACTGACTCTGATGAGTCAGATGCCATCAAGGTTAGTGGCTACTAAAATTTCAGCAATAGATTAATTGCATTGCATATATACATATAGACAGTCCACGACATCACTTCAGAAGAATTCGGAGTAATTTCCCATATTGTACAGGAAACATGTCTCCTTCCAAAAAAGCCAACGTAAGTAATACTACAGTAGACCTTGAAATCAAAGACTTAATTACAATGATTCAGCCTGACTCATGACCCCAAACATCGTATCATCTTCATTCAGTTGGCCCGTGCAGCCCATGAAGTACCTTTAACCGATATTAGGGATGCCATAATCCCTGCTATGCGGCTCTTACCATTCAGGAAAGATTTGGTTCGTGCAACAGTTGAGATGAATCTTCAATTTCAATCACCATCCAGTGGCTTTACCACCACACCCGACCTCAGTCTCATTCTCATGCCAATGTCTGGAACAGAGAGCAGCAAACTTGCTGTAATCGGGGAGTGTGCATTCACACAGGACAAGGACCAGCTGGAGTACAAGCTTAGGCATGAAATTGAGGCCCACCCCGAGGTTGTTATGGTGATCATGATCATCATTTCAGAAGTCAAAAACTACCACTCTCCACAATTTGAGACAAAGGCTTGGAAACATTTCTCCAAGGAGCCCATGTGTCTTGATGCCAAATCCTTTCTGACACTCAGGGAGCCAGCATTACCAGAAGATTCAACTGTTGTCACACCTGTTAGGGTTGCCCAGCACGTTTGGTGCAACATCTCCACTGTCGAATATTTTGTGTGGGTCAAAAATGGTGGCGAGACCATTGATATTACCAATCATACCCCCGAGAACATGGGATATGGGGTATGTAATGCCTTTTACTCAAATTTCAAAAGTCTACGTCTCATGCTATTCTTGTTTAGACCCTATTTCCCAACATCAACATGGAGAAAGTCGATGAGAAGCTCCTGGAGGGGATGTTGAGGGTCAAGGAGTTGATCATCGCCTACAGCAAGAAGCTCAGTCCTGCCACTGATACACGTATGGTCGAGGACACTCCCATTGTGTGCCCTGTGGACTGGAGGGTGTGCCAGATGGCACTATCGCCTGCCGCCAATCTCACTGCTCACGACCGCTATCAACAGTGGTACAATACGGTCTTCCGGGGTGTCAAGCGCGTTCTCTCCGATGACGAATCCTTTCAAGATGACAACTCTGGCAGTGATGATGGTGACCGTGCATCCTTGACTCAGATTACTACACGTTCTGGGAAAATCCTTAGGTTGAATTAGCGGCTAGTGTAGTACATTTATTGTGGACCCAGAATCAAATTGACAACGTTGTTCCTGTTCACCTCCCCACACCAGTTCCTGAGTACTTGGGTATTATTTGAAAAGATTGACTACCTTGGCCTCGGAGATGTCACCGCAACCACCTTTCCTCCGAAACTCAGCAGCTCTCCTCCTTTTGCGGTAACCGTATCACTGTCCGACGCCTTCCAACTTACTCCCAACAACTTCTGCGCGATATGACACTCCCAGGAGTTATTTCCTAGATCGAGTACTACTTCAAGGCAGTAGTTCGCGAAACAACCAAACCGAGGTGAGTATTCGGGTTTTTGCGGATAGGTCTTCCTCTTACCCTGGCCTCTCCTGTGCGACGTGTAGACTTTGTCAAGCCTATGCAACATTTCGCAATAGCTGTTTCTCATCTCATCAGAAACCATCTAGCGTCATGACTACTCTAAAGAACTTTCAGGCCGAAATCGAAGAGATCCACGCTCGCGAACGCGCGAAGCAGCACACGCAGGGCGTCCGTGCGTTGCCCTCCGATGGGCAACGACGCGAAGCCCGCGCCCCCAGCGTATTGGCGGCGCGTAGTACCACAGCGTGTGAGCAATCTGACTTGCATTCATCCGAACAGGAGGAGCGAATTTTGGTGAGTCACTGCCGTCATCATAGATGAGCATCTGGACATCTCTGTCTCTATAGGATCTGCTCGCTTCACATAACGATGAGCAGGCGCGAAGTGCACTGGCGTCACTCTTGACCCAATTCCAGGGGGAATATATTTTTCGGATAGGTCACCACCCACCCCTCGATCCACTCTTTAACGGAGAGCAGTTCGATAGTGTCCTGGGCTGGACCGGTATTGGCCGAACGCAAGAAGAGGTGGACAAGCTCGCAACTGAGCTTTCCAAGGCCCAAGATGATATCGGAGGGAAAGTACGAGCCTTGTCCCAGCTTTGACGCTGCTCTGAACTCATTCCAAATACACGATTAGGCCTCAGTGCTGCTCCGCGTAGGAGGCTCGCATCCACGAGCCACTCTCCTGCTCCGTCTACCGCCGCCCAGTGTTGCTATGACTACTGAAGTTCGTTGCGCCGTAGTTGGGAACGTCGACTCGGGGAAGTCTACTACGCTTGGTGTACTAACTCGAGGTAGTTTCAATGGACAGCATTCCTCCGTTCTCCTTGAACCATATTGATAGGTGCTCTCGATGATGGGAGGGGCAGAGCTCGAGTGACGTTGTTCCGACATAAACACGAGGTAGAGACCGGTCGGACTTCTAGTGTTGGTATGGAGGTCAGTGTCGCCTCAGTGTTAAATCTGTCATTTCTTATGCGCTCTGCATAGATTCTCGGATTTTCGGTGTCTGGTACCCCAATCTTGCCTGGGGCATCAGGCCATCATGACGTCGAGGGCGCTCGGCGCGACAAGCTGGGATGGGACGAAATTTCTGCCCGTTCAGCTAAGATCGTCTCGTTTAGCGGTATGCCCTTTTGTTCCTCATTGTCCCCATCCAGCTGTAGCAGTCCCGCAGATTTGGCTGGCCACGAACGATATCTGAAGACGACTCTTTATGGATTGACATCCGGTGCTCCGTCCTGTGTCATGCTGATGATTGGTGCCAATGCGGGTCTTATCGGGATGGCCAAGGAGCATTTAGCGGTAGCATTGGCGCTAAATGTCCCTGTCATTGTTTGCATCACGAAGGTGAGAAAAACATGCAGCAATGCCCTTGCGTAATCCTAGAATCCTGCTAGATTGATATGACTCCCCCTAACATCCTTGCTGAGACAACCAAGCAAGTTGTGAAGATTCTGAGGAGTCCTGGATGCAGGTAAGCCCCACATCGCGCCGCGCGCCACACACCTTGATGTTTTACAGGAAAGTGCCAGTGTTCGTGGACTCAACCGAGGTAGCAGTGGAGCTAACGAGCCTCTTTGCGCATCGCAAGTGAGTGCTAGTGTTATTACACCTGCGTTTGCTGACATTTACTTCAGATTGTGTCCAATCTTTCGAATCTCGAATGTTACTGGGGAGGGCCTCGACCACGTCGGTTAAGCGTGCTCTCCTATGATTCTTGGCTCACTCATATTGCAGCTTCGCACATTCCTGAACCTCCTACCCCCTTCTGATACCAATCGTGAGATTTTTGCAGTCGATCAACCTCTAGAGGTGATTTTGTTCGACTTATTTGGGATATTTGGTTGACTTGTTATAGTATTCTATCACTGAAGTGTGGTCTGTGCCCTACGTCGGCACAGTGGTCAATGGTATTTTGAACAGCGGCAGAGCGAAGACAGGTGACTCGATCTTGTTTGGGCCCGACTCCAACGGCAACTTTCAGCAAACTGTTGTTCGTAGCATGCAGAGAAAACGGTTTGTTGTCCCTACACCAATGCTGGCTGAGGGTTCTGACAACGTGAGATAGAGCGGACGTAGCTTCAGCCGAAGCTGGTCAATGCGTGGCGTTGGCACTAAAGCGAGTCAAGCGTGCATCGATCAGGAAAGGGATGGTTATTGTACACAAATCCGACACCCCGCCGAAAGGTACAGATCAATGTCATTCTCCACAGACCTGACCTGACTCCTCGAAGCCACTCTTCGGTTTGAAGGGCAAGTGCTCATTCTATAGTGAGTCCTAGCATGGTTGGCGTTGGTGCGAAGATGACAACTATTTGCAGCCACAACACTACTATGCAGCGAAACTATCAAGTACGTCTCCCCACGTTTCGTTCCAGTGATGAGTCGATTAACTCCAACCCTTCAGGCCATGCTTCACTGTGGAGTGAGTCGAGTATCTTTATTAACCAATCTCAGACAACTGACCTGAGGATTTGTAGGCTGTACGACAGACTGTCCGTTTTGTATCTATGGATCATCCGCAGGGAGTGCTACGCACGGGAGATCGTGCGACGGTCCAATTCGAGTTCATATCACAACCTGAGTTTATCAAGGTTGGGATGAAGCTACTGTTTAGAGAAGGAAAGACAAAGGTTGGTAAAAGATCAGAAACCACGGTATGCCATCCTGCTTACAAGCTGTCATAGGGCCTTGGAGTCGTCACTCGACTACTGTAGTGTTTTTTGGGGACCTTGTTTGCTTGCAGACATGGTATCTAACCAAATGTATTCAAGTTTTGTATATCTGTGTTCATGCCTGTGTTGTATCCTATTGTACTGGTGACGTCACGTAGCTGCGTAAGGTTTGGAATGTTAGGCTACTCCTTATTTATTAGCGCTGATGTCTCCAACCGTGTATCAACCAGTCCCTTCCGACGAAGGCACTCCACCCGAACAGCCCGCTCGCTCATCCGTTCGCAAATATCTTCTTATTCCTTTTGTCTGTATCATAGCCTTCACCGCTGCGTATAAAGCGTACCAGTATTATTCCATCCATCCCATCCATCCCCCGTTGCCGGACGACCAAGCCATTGATCAACCAGTGACCACGCCCGCCGATTCATCATTGCTCCTATCGTCGACTGGGTCAATTGCGGTACCAACACCCTCTCCATCCACGGAGATGCACGGCAAATACAGCGTTGGCTAGTAAGCATCCAGATCCTGTCTTCGCCGCCTCACTTACGCTCACCCACGCGACCAGCTTTGTTAACTGGTAGGTCCCTCTTGTCGTCTGGTAGCTTGGATTAATCGATCGCAGGGGTATCTACGGGCGCAAGTTTCCGCCTTCCCTGATTCCTGTACATGACTTGACGTACGTTTCGATCCCGTTCGCACTGTCACAACACTCTCATATCCCCTAGACATATCCTTTACGCTTTCGCCAATGTGAGAGCCGACACTGGAGAAGTGTTCTTATCCGACGTTTGGGCGGACAAAGATATACACTACCCCGGCGACTCCTGGAATGATGTCGGGAACAACCTTTATGGCAACCTCAAAGCCATCTATAAACTCAAGCAGCAGAATAGACATCTCAAGGTCCTCCTCTCTATCGGAGGTTGGACTTACTCTCCCTCTTTCCACCCTGTCGTTGTCAACCCCCAGGCACGCTTTAATTTTGTGCAGTCTGCTGTCAGACTGTTGGAGGACTACGGTTTGGACGGCCTTGATGTCGATTACGAGTACCCGGCGAACCATGAACAAGCAGCAGGTTATCGCGAGCTCTTGAAGGAGCTCCGGTTTGCCCTAGATCAACATGCCTATAGCAAGGGCAGCCACCACAAGTTTTTGCTGACTGTGAGTGCAAACTCACCAAAGGAGTGCGTCAGGTTGACCCCCTCTAGATCGCTGCACCATGTGGACCGGACAATTTCAGGAAGCTGGATATTCGTGGGATGGATCCCTATCTCGACTTTTGGAACCTCATGACATACGACTTTTGTGAGTCATTACGGGATGTTGTGGAAAAATAATAACACCCACGTCAGCTGGATCTTGGGATACCGTTGCCAACCATCAAGCCAACATGCACGGACCCCCCATCAACGCTGCAGACGCCGTCCATTGGTATACCTCCAACGGCGTTCCGAGATCGAAGCTAGTTTTAGGGGTTCCGCTCTACGGTAGGAGCTTTGCGAACACCGCCGGTCCTGGAACCCCGTTCTCCGGTCTTGGTCCAGGAAGTTGGGAGCAAGGGGTCTATGACTACCGTGTTCTCCCCATTCCAGGGTCCTATGTTTTCCAGGATGACCATAAGATTGCAAGCTGGTCGTATGACTATCAGAAGAAGGAGATGATCAGCTTTGACAACGAGCATATCGGTGCGATGAAGGGTCGGTGGATCCGCGAGCAAGGTCTAGGTGGCAGCATGTTTTGGGAGCTCAGCGGTGACAAGGGCAGTCACAGGGAAGGTATGGAAGCTGGGCCGGGCAAGGACCCAGTCCCTGGACAGAGTTTGGTAAGGATCGTAAAGGAGGCGATGGGGCCGCTCGACCATAGCCCCAACTGGTTGAGGTATGAATGCAGCCAGTTTGACAACCTACGGAATGGCACAATCTAGTGCTTAGACGCATCGCAGTATTACAGAACCGGACGTTCCGGAATCACGTAGCATTACATAGCAGATGGATGTAGAAGGACGGTAGATTTGCCCTGTCAAGCACTGTATCGATATGTGTTGCCCAATTTGTCGGATCTGAAATTTATACCTCGCTGCAAGCGAGTAAGTTTTTCTCGTTTTCCCAAGTTCAACCGTTCCTTGATTCCAGGAAGGTGCTGGAACCACGTTTTGCTGCGGTTTGTGCCAGCACTCAGGTTAACGAATCCATCGTTGACTGGATACCACGAGCACGCCTCCAGCTTTGCCACCTCACGCCGGCCGCACAACCTTTAGACTGTAAAATCGTTCTCTGTAATCTCACGATCACCCATAGACCGGAAGCAAAGATACTATTACCCTAGCTAGTAATCTACGATACCAGCGATCCCTCCATCTGGACTCTTCAATGTCTCCCGCTCTTATGAGTCAACCAACCGATGCTGACTTCGCACCAATCCTCGAGTCGCTGCGTTCTGCGCCAACGGGACCGGGTGAGTCCAATCAGATGACAGAGTGGAACGCGAGTGCAACTTACCTTGCACAGATGCTAAAGCAGCAGCCGACAAACTTGCACTTTCTATCTCAAAGGCTGGGGTAGAGACGCTAATGTGCGTCGCTCATCCTAATTATCAACGGTCAGGCCAGCTGATGTCTACTTGTTTTAATTTAGCGATCAAAATGTAATTCCAAGTTTGCACGCCTTTGCACTCAATAAAAAATCAGGCTACGAGCGAGAGTCTGCGGCGATTGGGTTCCAGTCGCTGCCCGCTGTCCTCGGAGCATCCAGCGCACCGTTCTTCATCCCTAGTCTTCCCATCCTGTTTGACCTCTATTCCGATAAGGGAGAGGTGGTGCGGGCTGGTGCTACCGCCGCGACCAAGGCCATATTGCAACTTTTCCCCCCGGAGGCTACGGGGACCGTATTTAGAAGTTTGGAGGACATCCTAGAAAAAGGAAAATGGCAAACAAAGGTGGGCGCGCTAGACGCGCTGAAGAGCTTTGTGGCAAATGCCAAAGAATCCGTGGCCGATGAGTTGGGCCACATACTCCCAAAAGTCGAGCTTGCAATGCACGACACCAAAAAAGAGGTACTTGTCAGAGTGGTGCTTGAATATCTGTTCGTTCTGACGACACTAGGTTGCCAGTTCGGCTGTCAAGTGCGCTACGTCGCTCTGCAACACGCTTGCGAACCCGGATCTGGCACCTCATGTGCCCGCGCTGGTCAAATGCATGTCTAATCCTGACACGGTCCCTGCATGCATCAAGGCACTTTCATCTACGACCTTCGTTGCCGAGGTGACTGCACCCGCCCTTGCGGTCCTCGTGCCTTTACTTTTACGGGCGTTGAACGACCGGAGCATGGAGGTTCAGCGGCGCACGGTGGTTGTCATCGACAACCTCGTGAAGCTCGTGAGAAACCCGGAGGTTGCTGCACGGTATCTGAGCCCCCTCGTGGACGGCGTTAAAAAAATCGCGGAGAGTGCTGCATTCCCCGAGGTTAGTAATCGAGTTGAGGAATGTCACCTCGTGTAGTTTCTTACCAGCCCTGTAGGTCCGCGCGTTTGCGGAGACCGCACTGAATACGCTGTTGAAGTCAGGAGCGTCATCTAATGGCACTCCTCCTTCACGGGATCTGGATGCTGAGACTGCTGAGATATTCAAGATCCTGCTCACTCTGGTGGATGATGACCTTGTGGTGCGGTCTGCCACGGAGCCCAATCAACCCTCGGCAACGAGGCATACCTTGTTGACATCGTCCCTTCAATTCGTGGCCTCTATGATAGTGGATCTAGTCTATCAGAAACGCTTTCTTGAGAAGTCTCGATGGAACCGATGTGTTGGGCTGTACATGAAGCCATGGTTAGGGGAAGATGAGGCAACAAAATTTGCAGAGAGGGTTCGCTCACATCTGCACGCCCTCGAACAAGTAGGCTTACCATCGTTCCTCGTCATTTCTGCTGACCGACCTTCCATCCAGGCAAAACACGGGGTGGTGAAAAATGGGTCCGACGAAGAGAGCGAGTTGCTGTGCGATACACTCTTCTCGCTTGCATATGGTGCACTCTTACTTCTCTCACACACCACTCTTCGCCTCTTCCGTGGGCGGAGATATGGTATTCTGGGCGCGAATGGATCGGGGAAGTCGACCCTCATGCGTCAGCTACGTGATGGGAAGGTGGAGAACTTTCCACCGCTGGATCAAGTGCGATGTGTTATGGTAGAACATTCGCTGCAAGGTGAAGATACCTCCCTGTCCGTTCTGGACTTCGTAGCTTCGGGTGGGTTGTTCGCCAAATGCATCGCCCAAATCATCGGCTCATTCGTCCAGACAAATCGCTCAAGGGCGTGCCAAGGTCGAATATCAGGGTCCAGCTCCTTGAGGTTGGCTTCGACGATACTAGACAGGCCGACATCGTCGGCGGACTTTCAGGGGGTTGGAAAATGAAACTGGAGCTAGCCCGCGCGATGCTGTACAATGCAGACTTGCTGCTTCTCGACGAGGTCCGTATTTATTTTTTAATTAATAATTTACTCTAGGGTTGACGGTTATCACCGCAAATAGCCCACGAACCATGTATGTCGTTTGTGTTATCTCGGGGATTTTTCCCGTTTCATGTGTTCCTCGATCCATAGCTCGATCGCGCATCTGTGCTCTGGTTGGAGAAATGGCTTGCTGCCCAAAGGAATGTCACGTGTCTCATTGTCAGTCACGACTCAGGGTGAGTACCGATCGTGATGTTCTGCTGAGGGACTGACGGACGCTCCTAGATTCCTGGATAACGTTACGACGGATATAATTCACTACGAATCCAAGAAGGTGATTTCCTCCGCTTCGATTCACCGCGGTGAACTGACGAGGTTGTCTTAGCTCGTTTACTATCCGGGAAATCTCTCGGCATTCGTGGAAAAGCACCCCGAGGCTAGGTCTTACTACACTCTAGAGGCCACCTCCGTCAAATTCGCGTTCCCTCCCCCTGGTTCCTTGATGGGGGTAAGGAGCAATACGCGTGCGATCCTCAAGATGTCGAATTGTACATTCACTTACCCTGGACGGTCGACTCCAAGCCTTTATAACGTTAGTTGTGCGTTATCTCTTTCAAGGTAAGTTTCATTTCCGCCACCGTTGCTCTATCTACCGCGAATGACTTCATTTCCCTTTTCAGCCGAGTCGGCATCATCGGGCCTAATGGTGCTGGAAAGTCAACTTTAATCAAGTTATTGACTGTACGTGAATGTGCACACACAAATTATATTGCCTTGTGAATAATCTCTCTTTAGGGAGAGACAGTCCCTCAACAAGGCACGGTCTACAAGCATCCAGCGCTACGGGTAGGTTACGTATCCCAGCACGCAACTCATCACATCGGTCAGTCCCTCCGACTTCCATCGACCCAATGAATTAATAATGACATGTGTAATAGAGCGTCATCTGGAGAAAACGCCCATCGGTTATATTCAGTGGCGTTTCCAAGACGGCCATGATCGTAGGTGACAATTTGACTCGACCGGTTGAAGTAATAACAATGTGATTCTGCCACGTCATCAGGAGAAATCCTGGAGAAAGCAACCCGTGTTTTGACGGATGAGGAGAAGGCCGTCCTTGAACAGGAATGGGTTGGGAGAGATGGGTCCAAACGCAAACTAGAGGTTTGTTTGAGTTCTATTGATGTGAGACACGGTTAGCTGATTAGGTCACTCAGCTTATTATGGGACGTCAAAAGCTCAAGAAGTCACTCCAGTACGAGGTCAAGTGGCGTGGATTGGATCACAAGTGGAACACTTGGATCCCGCGAGACCAGCTTCTCGCCAAAGGATATGGGAAGGTGGTACAACAATTCGATGATCTGGAATCTTCCCGAGAGGGTGCTGGTGCGAGGGAAACTCGTGCAGACCTCGTTCGGAAACATCTGGAAGACATTGGGCTGGATGGAGATATCGCTCAATACAACGAGATATCCGGACTTTCTGGAGGTACGAAATGCCGTGGCTGTGATGCAATTCGGACCGTTGACTGTTCGGTTAAAGGTCAAAAAATCAAACTCGTGATTGGAGCCTGCCTTTGGAACAATCCTCAGGTGTGTAGCACGGGACATTTCCACAGAGACGCCTCTGAGGGTTGACATGTAGATTTGCGTGCTCGACGAACCCAGCAACTTTTTGGATCGTGAGGCCTTGGGTGGGCTCGCGGTTGCAATCAGGAACTGGACTGGCGCAATTGTACGTTTCTGTCTGTTTACGCCGGCCCGATCGAGGCTTTTCTGACGCGATGCTCGTGTGTACACAGGTGATCATATCCCACAACCACGAGTTCGTCTCTTCTCTATGTGCGTAATACATGAGAACGTACCCTGTTTCATTTGTGGCTCATTTAAGTAAATCAGGCTCTGAAATCTGGGAAATCGAGGCTGGGCAAATGACACATAAAGGGAAAACCGCCGTGATTGAAGACATCCTGGGCGATGCGAAATCACCGAAAGGAAGCGGTGCGAACACTCCTGTTCGTTCGCGACTAACGAGCCCGGTTGTGTCCAACGCTGCAACCCCTGTGGTAAGCGGCGCAGAAGAAGGCGCTACTGCGGCGAACGTGGTTGCTGCGAAGAAGAAGAAGAAAATGACTCGCAACCAATTGAAGGCACGGGAGGAGAGAAAGAGGCTGAGGAAGTTGGCGTGGCTTACCCATGGGGGGCCTAAGCCGGAGGACAGTGACAGCGATGATGAACCTTAGAAGGCATAGATGGATAGAATTCTGGTGGTGACCGGGGGCTCCTTTGATCACTCGCATTTATCCGCGGAAGCATCGGGGACGATCCAAGATTGCCTTTTTCAGTAGAAAAACCTGTCGGGATCACAAATAGATTGAATGTGGAATGGCTAGGTCACTTGCCCGCCTTCTCGAAACAGTCGTTACAGCGCACCTGGCCGATTGCGGGCCACTCAGCCTCCCTCAATCCGTGATCAGCGGACGGCTCTATAAGTAAATCTTCTCATCTGTCTGTCATGCCCAGTCATGATCGCCACAATTCATCTCCAGTCGCCACACAGGGCGATCGTACGTTCACACACACTACAGAGGCCAAGCTCTTGCAGAAATGCCGAGTCGTCGATATTTTTACGCTTCTTAAATGAACGCAAAAGACACGACGGGTTGGCCCGGTATGGTCCCCATCAGCCGCCATCACGTTCCAAGGAAAGCGCGCTCCCATAGTAGCCATGTCAACGCGAGCCAGTGGGTCATCGACGAAGACCGCGATAACGTTCCGTGACAACTCCACACAAACCCCAGGAAGGCGTTCGTGCGCAGTCCCGAATCAATCGCGCAATTCTCCCCTCGCCATCGACGCCCGTCGCCATTCCTGTCCCGCGTGTACGTTTTCCTGTGTGTGCCAGAGGTAAAAAAAAAGTTCCGTCAACTCGATAAAGAAGGTTGTACGAGAGATGACGACTGAAACCTCGTGTATCTTATCGTTGATCTATCTCCGTATCAAAACGAGTCGTCGAGATCTAAGTTTACCGATCTGCTATTCCGAAAACGTGCGTCTTTGTACAAGACTTTTATATCGTGCAGAACAGCTTCTGAGGCTCAACGTTCAAGACAATTGGCAACACCGTGTTCAACAAACCGCGGAGCTCCGGTAACATGCATTCCTGATGGCACTGGCAGGTACAAATAATACGTACTACTTCTATCCCCACTTGATCCAGGAAAAAAAACGACAGACGCCAAAGTACATACGTCACATTGGAGTACAAAACCAAGGAAACAAATTGGGTTGCGTCGATGATGTTAATGTATGTACAATATTAAGAGCACGTGTAAGTTAGAGGCATGATAATGAATGATGATCGTTGTCCTGGCGAATATTGAGATGCGGGGATTCCAAAGAGTGACATGAATGGTATACGAGAATCTAGGAAGATGAAATCAAGATGACAAATGATCGAGATCAATATCGACCCGATGGCCACTTGCGAGAATCGTCCTCGCGACGGGTCTGGGCGGCGGCTCGAGCGTCAGAACTCCCCACCGGGCGGGGGTCCTGGCGTTGGGCAAAACTCTGCGGAGGGAGCGTGGTGGGGCTTAGGCTGCCGCCATACGACGAGTGTGCGACGTTCTCAGGCTGAGATGACATCGAAAAAGGCAGATGTGGCCCGCCCGTCGCCGAGTTGGCCGCCTGGCGACTTGTCTGCCGCATTGATTGCCTCTTGTTTTGAAACCTGTTTCGGGTGTCAGCAGTGTAAAACCAAGGTCTCAAGTAGCCTACCATATCTGAACGCTTCGAGCGGACATATCAAGCTTCCGCGCCAACTCGGCACGCTCCTCAGTCGATGGGAACGCCGTGCGAGCATATGTTTCGTTCAAGACCTTGAGTTGAGCTGCATCGGCCCTCTTGCGCTTTTTCTTGATGACGGGCTCTTCAGTGACCAGCACCGAAGCAGGCTCTTGAGTGAGCACACTGTTCGTGACCTGGCCTCTAGCATATGGGGAAGGACCATGGGCCTCGACATGTGCAGGGAGTCCACGCTCGTGCGGATACACACCCATCGATAATTGATGCGAGTGGTGGTGGATGGAAGGGTGTTGGCTGGGGTGATTGCGTGGATCGGGCACAGGAGGGTAGGAATAAGAGGTATGAGGCTGGAACTGGGCGTACTCGGGAGGATAGGTTGCGGTGGGGGAGCGAATGTCATAGTTGGAGATGTGAGGTCCCACCGAACTATAGCTGGCGCCTTGCCAGCGGTCTTCTCTCACCGCAGTAGGAGTAGCGAGGCTGAGTGGAGGAAGCTTACGAGACCCTTGGGGATCGGCGGGGATCGTAGTTGAGGCCCGCGAGGGGTATGTCTGGTACGTCGGTTGTTGGTATCTTGAGTCGTAGTGCTCATAATAGGTGGAGGCGTGTTGCGGAGCAGCGGTCGCTAGGTCGTGGAGGCTATTGAGCAGGCGGGAGCGGGAGAGGATATGGAAGGGAACGCACGAGTTGCGGACGCAGGCCACTGAGTGTAACCCGAGGAGAGGTGTTCGGGTTTTGGCGGTGATGAGCGAGGCTGCGGGTACGAACTAGGATAGTCTGCGGGCCCTATAGGCGAGAGCCATCAAGTTGAGCATATTGGATGAACACTATGTAAAAAAACAGACCTGGAGAACGTGAGGTTGGAAATGCTGAAGAAAGAGGAGGGAGCACAGTTCGCCCACCCTGTCCCGTCGAAAAGAAACCACTACTCTGCGGATCCCCCCCGGGAGGGCTTCCGCGTGTTTTGGCAACAGCTCCGTACATACGATCGTCCCTCGGGCTCGTCATAGTAAGTTAAGCAGATAGGCAAAAGAGGAAGGAAAGAATATTATGGTTCAATGAAAGAAGAAATTTTGGGTTTATAAGTATGAAGAGGCACGCGCTGGGGGGTGCTAATGAGCGGGGTGAGGAGGAAGAGAGGCTTGCGGCAGGAGGCGATGAGTCGGAGAAATATTCAGGGCCGTTGGATGAACGAGGAGAACATGAAGACCGGGATATTGATTGACACGAGGTGTGGTGGACGCAGGGTAAGGGCGAGGGAGAGGGCACGATCAGGAGTGATGGATGCGGAGTGAGCGAGAGGCATAAATGGGACAACGGAGCATGTTCGGATGATGTATGATGCATCAAGAAGACGAGATCCTGCGCGACGATGTTATTCTTTTCGGACGCACCAAGTATGTAACGGGGCCAATCTTCGCGGCCTGGATGCCCAGAAGGGACGGAGCGCAACGAAGCGTGGTGGAGGCAGGACCAGCGGATGGCTGTGTACACGCGGAAATTGCATTCTTTCCTCCAAGATCCAGATGGGCCTCGTGGCTGACCTAACCACAAAATAATCAAAATAAATCAGCGTACGTGATCGAGTCGCATCTCAGATTGCCTGCGCCGTGAACATCATCGACGTCGTTGATCAGTGGATCACCCGACACCGACCGTCCCGATATAGCCACCCGGGCGCACCGACCCACTCCCGACCGACCATGCCTCCACCACCCCGCCCCCCCTTAAATACCCCGTATCCATACCCCGCCCACGATCCCGCAGAGGACACCCCGATGCACCCCGCCGGCACCCTCCTCCACAGCGGCTTCTACGACCTCCTTGCCCTGATACCCACCCAGTGGTCATCTAACCACGCGATCGGGCCACTCAAGAACAGGAGAATCAGCAAGGACATGGTGTCCAGCCCCACAGGCTTTGTGTGCGTCAGACGAGCCTCCCGTCACTGAACGATAACGATCCCCGTCCAGCCACCTCGTCCATGCTTCCGACGCCGACCAGGCAGAGGCCCTTCTCACCCGATGGGGCCCAGATGGGATGGGAAAACTCGGAGGTCTGCTTCGGTATAGCGCTCTCTTCTGCCCTTCTGAGCCTTCCAACTCCAGATCCGCGGTGGGCCAGGCCAATCAAATCCCGTGTGAGACAGACCAACAGGGCAAGAGCTATCAACGAGGTTGTCAACGCCTTAAAGCCCTCGGCGACCAGTGCACCTGATGGCCAATCACCGCCGCTGCGGGTAGTAAACGGAGTGAGCACCCCCACTTCGTCCACCATAACTACAGCCGCCCAGGAAAATGTCCGTGTCTCTTCTCTCGTCGACGGCCTTCCGGGACGCCCTGGGAACTCCATAATGCGATGGGGCGGCGGTCTCATCGCACATCCCGAGGTAGGCGAGCACGAGGATGAGACCCCCGGGGAATCCAGAAATTTTCTGCCTTCTCTGGCTCACTCCCAGAGAAAGCCGATCACTCCATCACTGCCTACGCTCGAAAAAGCTGTGGCCGCCCGGATCTACTTTGAGAACCTATACTTTCCCCTTCTCCGGCAGCCCCCGTCTCGTGAGCAAAGAAGGGTCGCCATGGAGAGAGACATGATCGCTTTGGCCCTCTCCGACGAACAGAAAGACGACCTGCGCTCTCGTTGGCGACAAAACGAAACCGATTATCTTCGCGACCGTCGCAGGAAAGTAGACGCAACAGCCTTTGTCAAACTAAAGACTATCGGACATGGTTAGTACTTGGCATGAATTTGATATCAATAATTCATCTTAACCCCACAGGTGCCTTTGGAGTAGTGTCACTCGTCAGAGAACGAGATACCAGTCACCTGTTCGCCATGAAGCAGGTACCTATATTTCATATCTGCTAAATATGTTTATCGCCCATTTCATTTGACAAATTGACAATAGTTACGCAAAACGGACATGTTACGCAAAGGGCAGGAAGGTCACGTCCGTGCTGAACGCGACGTTCTCAAATCCGCATCACTGGTTTCCTCTCCAGGTGCAGCGGAATGGATTGTGAAGTTGTACTACACCTTCCAGGACCGTGACAACCTCTATCTGGTCGGTAGTTCTATCACCACTGGACAGCGTACGCTGCCTAAAGGAGTACAAGTCACTCATTCATTTTAATTTCATTGAATTAAATATAGGTACTCGAGTACATGGGAGGTGGAGATCTCCTTAACCTTCTGATAGAACGCGACGTTTTCGAGGAGGATTTTACCCGATTTTATGTTGCCGAGGTTCGCCCTTCCCGTTTCACATGCCGTTCACGATCATGATGGAGCGCGCTATTCCCAGATGGTCCTTGCCATCGAGTCATGCCACAAACTTGGCTTTATTCATCGTGATATTAAACCTGACGTGCGCCTTTTAAATTCTTGGAAATTAAGGACCATTCTTAAATGGATGTCTTTGTCGCTTTATAGAACTTTTTGTTTGATCCGGAGGGACATATACGACTGAGTGATTTCGGGCTCGCGTTAGTACCGGCGAAACTGATCGGGGACCTGTGTCCCCATCCTTGGGTCGAGTACTAACCTACCACCTGCCACAGCACCGATCTTCACTGGGCACATGACACATCGTGTAATCCACCTTTCGTATTCGCACGACAGGGCCTGTAATTGACGCCTCCGGAACAGATTACGAACACCAACGGCGGCAACTGCTGCGCAAGCACGGAATTGACCTTGACGATGGGGCCGGCCTGATGGACGGAACCAAGACAAGGCGCATGGACAGGAAGGATATCGAATCGCTCTTGGGAGACGGTAATGGCCAGGGTGGTATCTTCACCTGGCGCGAAAAGAATCGTAGGAAGGTACGATGGTTCCCATAGTCTGATCCATTTCCGCGCTCGACCTCACGTTCGCATCACGCTGCAGCTAGCGTATTCCGTGTAAGCTCTTCCTCTTCTTGTGCTGTTTTGAATGGGTATATTGACACTTCCATTCTGACCCAAAGATGCGGCACCAACTCGTATAGTAAGATATTTTGCCTTTACCCTTTTAATGACTCCTCCATTTTTTTATCGCTAGTGTCACCCGAAGTTATCAGAGGCAACGGCTACTCCTTTTCATGTGACTGGTGGAGTTTGGGCGTGATCATGTTTGAATGCTTGTATGGGTAAGGCGTCGGTAGTTTGCGGCTCCGTGCGCCTCGCTAATCGTCTGTTGGTGCATAGACGCCCTCCATTCATCAGCAACTCCGTACGTGTTCCCGGTCCTTGGCCGAGATAAGCACAGGATTGGAAACACACTGACCGACATTATTTCCAGCGGCATGTGACTCGCCAAAAAATTCTCAACTGGAGGCAGTCGCTCAAGTTCCCCTCTCGTCCTCATGTTTCGCATGAGGGTATCAGCTTGATGCAAACACTCCTCTGCGAACCAGAAGACCGTCTTGGTAGCCAGGCTTCCGCATCGGTTTTTCGACCTGATACCCTCGCAATTCAGGCGCGCCGCAGCGGCTTCATTATATCAGCTTCTCGAACAAGTGATGGGGCAGAAATGATCAAGGCGTGTCTTCTCCACAATGCTTCGTCTACGTACTCACGGTGTTGGGAGTAACAGGCCCACCCGTGGTTCAAAGGCATTGACTGGGACAATATTCACCGATGTCCCGCGCCGTATCGCCCTGAGTTGACAGACCCCGAAGATACGAGACACTTCGACTCTGACATCCCTCCAGAGGCATGCATTCATTCATTTATACGTCTTGTGCATGCTCATCAAACACGTTGCCTCCTAGCCTCTGGCCCCTGCCAATGGTATGCCCGCAAATGCTACCAAAGACCCCCTCTTGCGAGATGAGGTTCACGGGGAAGAAATCCTCAACGTCCGCAAGGCCCTTGCATTTGCGGGCTTTACGCACAAGAGTCCTCGTGCGATCAATTATACCCGGGCTGACCGAGCCTTTGATGGATCCACAGATGGCAGCGGCGGAGCAATGCATGAGAGAGGCCGCTCACGTTTTCGCAGCGTCCACGACGCTGGCAAAGGTCGTGCCATCTCTCTGTAGCCCGCGAACGGCGTGTGCGACGGACCCCAATTTTAAGTGGGCCAGTGACGGGAGGATATTTGATGACGCCGTTTGCGTTATGTGGCGTACGAGGAGCAGCGACCTCGCTGCAGTGACGCATGGTATGACGGTATGACAACATGATCTGCGGCAAATATGTAGGTGTGTGCTCGAGGGCATGTGTTGCCTTGTCTTTTCTTTTTTCCTTTCATGTACTCTTCGCCGCAGCACCACTGTACGATCGTCTAGACTCTGGGGTGCTCGGTCTATTAAATCATATGTTTTCATCTTGCGTGTCATCGAGGTGCAGAGTCTGCAGACAAGCTCAAGGGGAAGTTTCAGACTCGTCTGGACGAACACATGCTCATCGCCACTGCGTGGATGGGGCACGCTATCGGGATACCGTAATTTACGTGACCTCGTTCTCTCTGTTATAGCTACCCGCTATCCCAGTCGACCTCCTCAACCCCACCAAATGAAGATGGCTGTGTTGGAACGCCGCATCGGAAAGTAGGCTATTTCTCTCCAACTCGTTCAATGACCGTCGAACCCTGTCAAAGAAAGATCTCTTCTCGCGGGGGGGATAACGCGCGCAGTCGAGGTAAAGGCCGAACAAATTGCCCGAGATGGTTAGGCTGCTCTAGCCCTTGGGCCACTCCTTCCGAGGGGGGAAAGATCGTAGGACAAAACGACGGCGTCACATCTGAAACGATACGACGTTGTATTATTCAACGAACGCGTCGACAACGTGGGCTCCTCCACGCAGATAACAGAAAATAGCAGTATAACGTTAAGTAGTCGTCGGTACGTACGATAAATAAATAATAGCTGGTTCGTGCAACGAACGAAGCGTGGATGCGAGGGATACTACACGGTCAATAAATAACGTTAGCGTTGACGGCGAACGAAATGCCGAATATCGGATACACCCTCAGTAGAGAGATGATGCGTACAGAGGAATTATATGAGTACATGAACAGTGACGCCCTTGTTGGCGTTGTTTGATAAAAGTGGAAATGGTGGTCGTGTTATAATACGTGCTGAATGGGTCGTTAAACGTTGCGAGAGAGTAGAGCGCCTGTGCTTCACTGCTCGTCACTCGAGCTTTCTTGGTGGCGACTAAGAACTTCGGCGTGTACCCGTGCGTGGCGGCGCATGTTACTCAGCACGCTGAAGCTGCGGCCACAGCCTTCGAAAGTACAAACAAAGGCTACAAGCATCGAGGGTCAAACTCTGAGGAATTCTATAGCAGCGGGATTACTCACGCTTCTCGCCGGTATGACTATTCAAGTGGATCTAGCAGTCATATTCAGGATAAGAGACGTCTGGACGACGAAGCGTTATGCATACCTTGAGGCTACTAGGCCGAGTGAATCCCTTGCCACAATAATCACACTCGTACTTCAACGAAGAAGGCGAGGGTACGGAAGGTTGATGAGCTGAGTCTGACGCGACCGGCGCAGCCATTGGCTCCCTATACTGAACCTTGGTGTAGCCTTCGGGATAAGACCCTGGACCCCGTGACGAAACCCCCATGGTGGTGTAAGAGTAATTGTACTGAGGGGCTAAATTTGAATACGGATGAGACCCTGACGAGGTACACTGATCGTGGGACGCGGCTCGTTGATCCGCCTGGGAAGTAGAACGAGCGTGGTACTGAGGATGTCGTTGTGAATGATATGACGATAAATTATCAGGAGGCGGGGGACGAGATGCAGTATGTCCGTCATAGCGTTGCTGTGTGGGATGTGTGTAATAGGCGGCCGAGGGTGTAGAGCGCTGCAAAGGGCATTAGTCATCAACACAGAACAAGCGAAGAGGTGCACCTGAACGCCGGGTCCATCCAGCTGAGAGTCTTGACGACGCTCAGCTCGAGAAAACGATCGGTCGAAGCTCTGCTCAACGCGAGGGCTGGGGGCGATCCAGGGATGAGATGGGTTGATTGGGGGCCTGGCTGAACGGGACAATTCATCTACGGGGAGAGTGTCAGGGTTACACCCTCTTGCACCACGCAAGGGATTCTGTACCTCGGAACAAATCTCGAACGGGAGGGAGGGTCGGCCGTGCGTCCTCTCGATACGTTTTCCGGTCAGACATTGGAATAGCAGAAAGCTTGGAGGAGGGCAAAATACCGCAAGCAACTGCGTGGTTTATATATAGGAAGACGGTTATTGCATGCCAATCGTGATGGTCGGGTTGTAGAAGAGAGCAAGTCGTTATGAATGAGTGTTCAGCTTTCACTACCGCACCGCGGGAAGTGAGTGGGAGATACATGGGCACGGTTACCAAGATGTTTCGGAGTCCGTGCTAACAGCAACGGTCCTTGATCGTCGCCGAGGGTTGCTTGCTGTGCACGAACCGACGCTGATCCCCAGTTCCACGATGATGCACGACAATGGTCGCAGTAGCGGACCTATCACACATTAACAAGGGAGCTGGTCGCGCGAAGAAATGAAAATTTCATACCAAAGTGCGTGAGGAATACAGGCTGCCAACGGAGCAAGCATATGGCACCCCGGTGTAATAGCCAACAGCCAGATTGGCTGTAGCCCGTTAGCGGATCAACCGGAGCCAATATAAGTTGGCATCAAGACTACGTTTTCGAAACCCAATTTTGCGGGCTGTCAAACAGGATACGTTTCTCATGGCTGCGGACCAGCATCGCCAGCAGGACCTATTTGATTCCGAACAACTTGAGCACTGGGGAATCGCATTGTAAATGGCGTTAAGGGTAATAGCCGCAAGGCCGATTTGTGGTTGGGAAGGCTTATTAATTAAAGGACCGCTCTCATGATTGACCAAGAGGGCAAAAATTTCACAACATCACTCAGCCTGTCCAGCACCCGACCGCTGTACCTCGTCTGACGTCGTTGTCTTCAAAGAGAGGGCGTGGAGCCCTTGGGCGAGCTCGTCGGACAACGCTGAGTAAACCAATCGGTGGCGTTGCAAAGTTGTCTGAGACAGGATGAATTGCAGTGTTGGCAATGAGAAATGTGTGTATACCTTTCCTTTGAATGCTTCCGAGATGATCTGCACTGCGAAATCTTTTTACGCCACGCCGGTGGCAGCACGTGAGTGGAGGATTATTCGGCGACACCTAGAATGAGAGACTGACGTGTTTCACCATTACCTCCGCCTTGGGCCCTCATGGCAGCATGATGGCGGTGGAGGTGGGATTCGTTTGTGATGGTGAGTCGTGAAGGTTGCAGCAGAGTTGTTAGCTAAGAAGTGGCTTGGAAGGCCGTTCTCGGTGCGCTGATCGGCATATCATCCTCACCTTGTCGTGTATAGCGGTCGCAACTGGCCCACGAGATCCAGACTCACTTGTGGCCGTGGCCATGGTCCGGTGAAATAGCCCCAGCAAATGACGAAGTGGCCCTGTTGTGCGAGGGCGAAGCATTCAACTGGCGAGAAACGCACTGAACTGACCCGTGCATCAATACGCAGCATCAGAAGGAGTGGTAACAAGGAACCGAACCTTTGCACGACTGCGCGATTTGGCACTGGCGCTGGCAGGTTCGGTGGTAGAGCGAAGATGGGGGTTTCGACTTTGAAATTGTTCCGTGAGCTCAAATTTGTCAGCAGCGTCGGCGGATTTACTTGGGTCGACGCTGACCGAGACGATGGCCATCAGGCCGGCTTCGATCCGCGATCCAACGAGGCGGTGGTGGTCCTCACACATGAATCGTCGCTTGAGGATTCAGAACAGACCCCAAATTCTGCATGAGTACGGTGGCCTGGCCGAAGTGAAATAGAATTGATCGCGATCGTGAAGCACACAAGTTATTCCGGATGAAAGATGTTCAACTCGAACCCAAACTTGCAAGTCATTCTAAGCTCAGGGACGACATCGGCATAGCTCTGTCGATGCGCCAGCCACGGCCAGCACTGGCTCTGGATCTGCCGCTACAGTCACGTGCACGGTGCACGACGCGCCTCGCGTCTTTCAATCCTTCCAGCACGCACCATAATGGCTCCCTCGAGCGAAGAACGGGAAATGACCACACACCAGCGTAGTCTGGTCAACAACTGTTTTGAGGAGGGCCAGTACGAATCCGGAATGGCAGTCCTAGACCAATTACGATCTTCGTCCTTCATACCTCCTCCGTATGTCTTTCTGAATGCTATTCTAGATCCCGATCTCATCGCTTTCGAACAGTGGCCACATCCGCCAACTCCTTTACATAGCTCTTTTCCCTCCACCCCCACCTACCGGTGACCAAATCAACCAACAGGAACAGTTCCCTCCGTCTCCTCTCAAGGGTTCTCCCTCGAAACAAAAACCCACCCTTTCCAAGGCATCGTTATCTCCTTCAGTGGCCGAATCTGAGGCTGCTCAACGCGTCTTGTTCTCGTTTCTTGCCACAAATTCACCCGGGTCTTTATTTAGAGCACTGCCGAGATATTCACTGGATGATGCCGCTGGGAACAATCTACTACCGGGGTTGGGCGATAACAGCCATGACGAGGACTCGCTCATCGCCCGGGAGTCCCTGTGTCTCAAGGATTGTAGAAATTGCTGGGCCATCCTCAAGGAAGGGTTCATACAGCGCAAAACACTCGTGCCTCAGGATGCACGGAAGAAGCGCGGAAGAGGTGTCTATGACGTAGAAGACGCTGCCCTCGACCAAGGCAATGACACACCAGCAGTAGTCGCTGAATATGCATGGCCAATCCTTCAGTGGCTGCTGTCCTTGTTTGAGAAGGACGAGTTGCTCAGTTCCCAGAAATCTGGAGGTAAGGTCCAATTCACTGGCAAAGTCAGAAATAACCGCTATTTCGACGCAGAAAAGTTTTCGTCACTTCTCTTATCGCAGATCCCTCCCCCGAGGGGGGGTACTGGTCCACGATGGGAGGCAGGTGCTCCGCTCGACGTCGTCTTTTACTCTCTCGAGCAGAAAGATGGCAAGCATCGAGAGATGGCAACTCGATTGTTGACACTTGTACGTCTTCACAGCATCTCGGATAGATCCAGCGCACAAATCGAGGTCTCCCGCAGCTCATCAACCTCAGTCTCTCAGGGTCTTTCGATGGACCGCTGTTTGCGGCAGCATTGACGACCCGCCTATATACTTCACCCCCCCAAATCGCCCAGAACTTGATGGAGAGCCTACCAAAGACAGTCCCGGTTCTCACCTTTAAAATCACTGTATGCCAGAAATTTCTGTCATCTTCGTCGTCTATCACTGGAGGGACCAAGCCCCGACCTAAGCCTATCCCCAGGGGAGGATCACGGCGTGACTTGGGGGCCACATCATCCGCCGTGGACACCGACGTCAGTCGGGCAGCATCCAGTCTTTCGCCTCGGCCTGCGCTCGCGACATGTTCAGAAGTTTTTCAACTGCTTTGTAGTGACCACAAGTCCCAGAAATCGGACTCAACACCGCCGGTACTTACCATCAAGTATTCCCTTCTCGTGTCGTACGCCCAACTCCAGGGGCTATTGCCTCTTGAGGAGAGAGACAGTGACTGGAAGGATGCACTATCAAACGGCGGGTTGAAGCGCGCTATCGATACTGCCTTTCCTAGTGATAGCAAGTACCATACGGCTCTCACGATTATCACCAGGTTTTGGCCAACGGGTTAGGGACGTGGTCTGCGACGCACCGAGTATTGATTTCATTGTCATTTTGTTGGAGTACGTCGCTACCAGCCTCAACTCGAAATATACTGTAGTAGATTCTAATACACGACACAGCAGCTTCAGCTCAACCGTCTGATTCATCTTCGATCTGTGCCTCTGCTTCGACTTCCATGTCTATGAGATCCCCATCGTCGACGCCGGTGGTGTCTTTACCTGTGTTTTGTTGATCACGGTACATCTGAGCGAGAAATTGAGAGGTCGTAGCATGCTCTGGGCGTCTATCTTCCTTAACGCGAATGAAGCGCGGAAACCGCAGACTCAGACCTCTCGCAGAAGATACTTCACCCAGTGCAGCCAAGGAAACGGGGCTGAGTGTGATGCTTGAATCACCACGTTCCAAAATGGTCAGCCAACAAAAATGCAAAAACTGTGATCTGCTCACTCTGCACCTCGGATCTCCCAGACCTCCCTGGGCGTAAAATAAACGTCAGGTTTAAAGCCTAGATCCGGGCGCCGTGGAGTTCAGGGTTGAGAGTTCGACACTTGACAAGGATAGCCCCCACCTCCAATTTCGCAGTCCCCTAAAGGGCGAGATGAACAATCGTCGGCATTCTCGGAGTACCTCAAAGTAAGATCCTGTTTTTAGAATAAGCACCACCAATGAATGGCATCATCCATAGGCCATGCGAGAGGAATTAGTCATACCTTGTAAAATGCGTCGGAAAACCCTGACCAATCCATTACCACAAACGCGCAAGCTATGGTGCAATGAGCCTTACCAGACATGCATTTGCAGACAGCGATCAACCTTTCTTGTGTGTGGTCCCAGACTGCGAGCAGGACGGGGCTCCACCACCCTGCTTTGCGGCCATTTCCGTGCCATGCTCCCACAGGAACCAAGTCAAGTGTATCTCCAAGACCGTCCACGTAATCCTTCTTAAGCTTCAACCATCCGGATGTTCGCTTATCTGAGGGCCCAGGGGTCATCATATAAACTGACAGTCCGTATCTGTAGAGGGGTGCCAAGCATTTACACTTACCAGGCTCATACGTAGCTGGCAAGGGTCGCTTTCGAGTCTTGGCCCTGTGGTGCGTGGTAGTTTCCAAACCTTCAGCATTATCTAGAAGCTGACCAAGGATGAGAGCACGCCGAGACAATGGGCCATTCGAGAACCAACTTTGATCATGAGACCTTCGCAGCGACTTTCCCCCGCTTCTTTCCAGAATTCTTCGATACATTCTCGTCCTTGTTCACTTTCGCGGCTATTGACATGGGCCAAGTGAGCCGTGCCTGGTTCCTCTGGTGTCAGGGCTGGGAATCGAGTCCTCAGCAGATTCCGTCTTTCCCGGAACGATCGCTCCAAGAGAATCTAGTGGAGAATGCAGTGTTGGCCGAAAACATCACAAAGAAAATGGTGAAGTAAAACTCGCCTCGCCGTCAAGGTACATCAAGTCAAAGGCAAACACACACACTGGGACATTGATATCTCGGATCTCTACATCCTTCCTAGCTCTATTCGAAAGCTCTTGGAATGATCTGAGGCCGCCGTTGTCTGGATCTATAGCAACGATCTCCGAATCGATAATAAAAGACTGTAGGTCGGGCGCCCTTGCAAATATGCCCTTGACTAACGAAATCACATCGGGATACTGTGGCCGGAGCATGGGATTAGTTGATCTGCGTGTGCAAGATTACGGAAATTTTACTTTCTCAGTCATGTTTTCCAGATGCCGAGAGAAAATGTGGATAGACAGGCTTCCATTAACCTCTTTTGAAGCATGAACCTGTGCACGCTGACCATCATACTTGAACTCCGCTGTGAATGGCATATCATTCAGCCGATCATATATCTCATCAAGTGATCGCGCCGGAGAGCCCAGTGTGGGATGCAGAGGAATACCTGTCTCAAGGAATCACTAAAGGGATCTAGTCAGGAACGCGAGGCTGCCTCACCAACGGTAAGCGGGACCCGCATAGGGAGTCCATCGAGTCCACCGGCAATGGCTCCAGCAACGATGTGATCATAGTTGGGATGTTGGACATACACCTGTTTGACGAGCGCTTCGGCGTTTGCAAACTTCAGCAGAAGCTCGTTGTGTTGAGAATCAACACTTTTCTTTTGCTTGCCTGGTGGTGGTGGTTGAACGGATGTGAGAAACTGCGGTGTCACATGCAGTGACGAATCGCCTGGGATGGGTATGACTGGGTTTGAAGGCGGAGACAGTACCAACGCCCTGGCAAGCGCTGTCAATATGGACGTTCGGACAGCACCCACGCGCAGGTTTTGCGACAGCGTGCGGACCAGGAATCTTGTCTCTTCACCCCTCGCAGCGACAAGCAGTCGCTCCACGATGGACTGCTTTTGCTTCGCTGCTCCTTGACCTTTGATGTGAGCAATTTTCAACATTGACTGGTATACATCCTCGATAAGTAAAGGAGGGTGAGCCACAAGTGTGCGAACGTTGGATTTGGCTTCGAACGCGACATCGCCTGGGTCGCCCGAGGAATTATACAGCCTCCGGAGCGCAGCAGATGTGAGACCGGATACATGTTGGATGGCTCTCGAGATGACAGATGCGCCAATGCCGAGTTCGAGTGGAGAATAGGCGGGAGAGAGTGAATTGGACAAGATATAGACTGCCGGCAGCAGGGACGCAGGATGATATAATATGAGACACCTCAAAGTATTGGTGAGCGCATCGCGGATGGCGATGCGGGAGCGAGTGTCTACCAAGACACCCAGGGTATGAACGAGGAATGAGTATGGCGCTGGAGAAGCAATCGGCCAAGGACATTTTTGGATGGGGTAGATCAGCGGGTCGACCGCCACTGGGCTGTAGTCGATATCTAGCTCGGTTGGACGAAGAGTGAGGCCCAAATCCGTCTGGCGCCTTGACGGCAGAGATGCCGTAGGGGTCCCGCAAGCATCGGGAGGAGATGCAAAACGATCGTAAGATGATACTTGCATCGAACCTTGATCATTGGGTTCGTCTCCTAAATCAAGCTGGATGGGGTTTTCCTGCGTTCCATGTCCGTCCTTCCATAATGTATGAGACGATACGACATCGTTCATTGTGTCAAGAGAGGTAACCGTCTCCTCCAAAACAATACCCGAAGATACATCCCTTCGAATCTGCCGTGACGGCGCTGTTGTCGCAGTCTGCCTACCGTTGGTGGAACTGGCCGGACGGAAATAAGTGTCTAGAACGGCCTGGTCTGAAGCAAATTTGGTCTTTTTCCTACTCGAGATTGACGGGGTGGACGGGGCTCGTTTCGACATGAGGGCCACGCGCAGCGGATAGAGCGGGGGGAGAGCTGGGGAGAGGTGGCCGTATCAGACATACGTCATGCGTCGATCATTGACAGGTCCTTTTCGGGACTCAGAACTGGGAATCCGACTCATTTCCAGACTTTCTCCGTGAGCGATGGCGACAGCGGTGAATGTAGCAAAAAAGTTGTGACAGAAAGGTACAAAAAGAGAGAAAAAAAAACATATCCGGGGCCGATGTTGCGTATCGCTCGCAGCTGGACGCCACGACTGTGCTCTGTGTCACTGACAGTGCTTTCCGCAACCTTATCACTCGTCCCGGCGGCGTCGGGGGATCGTTGATCCCGTACCAGTGGCAACCGTATGAGGGGCCCTCGAGGACGATGGCTTGTTCCTCAGAACGTGATTTCATTGTGCCTGCAAGATCCGCCTTGACGCGCCGAGGCAAGGCCCACTCCGTAACAGGCATGACGTGGGTCCTGAGTGCGAGGTAAGGGGGCTGGAGAGGACTGGCCGCCATGGGCTGGTACGGTCGGCGTGAAAACTTCTGGGAAAAAAACTTAAAGGTTCGATCATACCGGAGCTGGGCTATGCAAAACAACCACTATTAGTTAGTCGCACCACACGGCCCATCACTGATCAGTGGGGTGACCAACGTGGCCAGACTCGGGCCAACTATCCTATATGGAACTTGAGAATTTGGGAGACCGGTCTTAATTGTCAGACCGTACCAGAGGTCAGCGGGACCCACCAGCAGTGCTTGCTGGCATCGCCACGATGTTCCATGCAACCTGGGCTTGTCACGGAGATTGATTCCGGAATGATGGCAAATGGTTACCAGCGAGCATCGATGAGAGACAAATCCTCCCACTCTACCTTACTTTGGTTAGACGACCCAGTGCACCAATGATACTGGTCAGGGTCATCTGTTGAATGCCCAGATCTGGTCCGCTATCAGGCACATTGGGAGTGACGCTCCGATCGGGCAACCTCAGACGAGATCTCGTACAACCCGTTACGACCAGTTATGTTTGCTTGTGCCGCGCTCACCCTGTCGCGGCGCCGGCAAATTGCTTGCTCAATGCACTGTTATATATGAAGCTCCAGCGGGCCCGAAAACGCTTATGAACCCAAGGGCTCCAGCGCCTTGCGACACACTCCCCACTCCCCCCCTCTCACCATGGGCGATCGACGCGGATACTCTTTTCCACCCACGGATCTTGACCGTGATAGTCAATGGGCAACTGGTACCCAACACCCCCCTCGTTATCCAGCATCATCAAGTGCCTACCAAGGGGTGCCTGCCAGCGCCTATCCAGCGATGGCGGGTGCTACCCACAATATGGTATCAGTGCACCCATCCGTCCAATATGGTACAAACGAGTACACCGGGGGTTTCCCGTCATCGATGTCAAGTCAGTATATAGCGGCGACGTCGAATGCATACCATCAACCACGGCAAAGTTACCCACCTCCAAGCCAAGCCCATCAGGCACCAGGTGCCGTGCCTCAATACACGGTACCATCGCAACAATATCCTGCACCGCATCAGCAACCCAGTCTCCACCAGACCTCTCCGTACTATGGGCGCAGCGATTATCAGTACCAGCAGCCACAATATCCAGCATCGCCATCGCGACCATTTTCATGTGACCTATGTGCATTGTCATTCAATAGGCAGCACGATTTAAAGCGTCACAGAGAAACGCATTCAGGGGAGAAACCGTTCTTGTGTAATGGGGGATGCGGAAAGACTTTCACCCGTAAGGATGCACTGAAAAGGCACCAGGCAAGTTATCTTTCCCGCCATCGGATGAACGTGCTGCTCACCGTCTTTCAGTTGGTGAAACACTGCGGACACGAAGAAGACGTACCTTGACGACCAGCTGTCGTAAGCGGCTTAATGAGCAGGTAAGTTCTCTCAACGATATGTCAATCGTGTATGACTGATGGCGGTCGGCTGCTTTGCCAGTTTGGACCGCTATTTCATTAGTATCATATTAATATCGCCGAGGCCTCTCAGTGGCGCACAAGAACTATGTTCACCCTTGCATACGTACTGTAAATTATGAACATACGCATTTTTCCAAATTCGAGGTCCGTCACATACGGGAAGGCGATGGTTTGCGTTTTACTCGTGTAATACAGTTTGTGGGGAGTATAACTATTGTTCTGGTCCGTGTTCGATGATTTTCTCCAATATCCATGCATCGTGGGGTGTGATCTTTTTGTAGTAATTCTTGTGAATCCCAGCTTCGCTGAAGCCATGGCTCTCATAGAACCTCTTGGCATCCGCATTGGAGACCTGTACGTGGAGAGATATGCGCTTGACTTTGGGTTTGTTATGGAGAGATGCAGCCTTAATGATACGCTGCAGGGCCTGAGAACCCAGCTTCCGGGATCGGTAGGGCTTCGTGACGTGAGCATCAGCCCATTTGAACTATTTGGAATGAAATGGGACTTACGGCGAGGATGCCCAAGGTTGTCAAGTACAACTCTTTGTTCTCGATCCTACAGCAGATGTTTCCGACGGGAACGTCGTTGTAGTAAACTAACGTTCCTGATCGTGTGAGAAGCGATCCAAACCACCAGAATCTCTATCGAATAGACGGACCAAGCTGACAAAAGGGTTCGAGCTCGGGCTGCAAGATGTCCTGATAGTACTTGTCGCTATATTTGACGGGAAACAGGACTGAATTGAGCTTGCGGACCGTTCCTATGTTTTGATGGGTCAACGACGCGAAGGACACGCGCACTGCTGGCGCAGGGGACTCTGAGCTTGCCATGCTGCACTTCTGCAAAGTATGGAGTAGGCTGTGAGGCCAAGGTTGAACGCAACGTGACTGTGGCCGTGAGAATGTTCCAAGAAAGGGGCATATTACTGAACAGCCTCAGTGCTTGGGAAGACGTACATCTTTGTGGTTACTGTTCAATTCTTTCTTATCAACTCCGTAAGTATGAATCACTTGACACAGCTTTACAGGGTCCAGCCGTCAACTTGTGGGGCTACTCATCAAGGTTTGACAGCACCAACAAATCATGTTTGACAATCCCCTAAATCGAGGGGATCACCCACGTAAGTCCGCTGTGTTGGCTATATTCGTTTGATCTTGCGATAACGAACTAGCCAAAGCCTCCTTACCCCAATTCATGGAACTATATTTATCCCCTCGTCGTCACGGCGCGTCCTTTTCCAGTGTTCTTCGGGCGTAGCGCACTCCTTGATGGACCCCACAATTATCCCAGGCAGTAGCGATTGTCGGTCAGTTTCGAACACAAGTTAATAGCTGAGGTGTCACTACGGCCTCATTACCGAATGCATAAACAACATCTCTTCAGTGCAGGGCTCACGCACGGTGTGTGTGTGCGTTTTCTGAGATGTGGACTTCCTCTTTTTGCAGCCTTTCCTCCACGTGTGATAGTCAGGACTCAAACGTCCTGCCGGAAAGTTGGACCTTCATCTAATAGGCAACCTCTCACCGATTCCCCCGATGTGCCTGGTTGATATCATTCCGGTGCTAATCGTGCACTGTTTTTCTGGCCAGAACCTCCAATCACGGAAAAATCAGCCTCCTGTTCCTATAATACATCCCGGACGACTGGGCCGGCCAATCGCCCTACGGTACATACTCAGTCATCCTGCTGACGCTTCATCCGCTTTGTGGCACACTCTCGGACACCACAGCCTCATGATTTCTGGATTTGGTCCCGTGACCAACTTACCAATCCACATTGGTCTCTTTCGGTACTTTGATGCGAACACCAAGCGTACGGCAACCAATCGAGAGGGGGTATGTCGAGCCGAGTGATCTTTCTTGTCTTGTCTTGTCATCATGATCACTCGATTGGGTTCGCTCAGGCACGAGTCACGCATGGTAGAGGACACAGGAAATGCAATACAGCGATATGATGGCTTGGGTGACCCACACGTCGTCCCACCGTTTGGGGCGGACGTGTGACGCAGGTTTGGTGGATAGCAATGAACGGTGTGCCAAGCCCATGACTGCACATGGATCAAACACCTTCCGGTGGGATTTAAAACAACCTACGACAGGCCACTTCCGTGGCTGCGCCCATTCTTCGCCGCCGGCAATTATCAGTTGCCGACAAAGTAAGTCTGCAACGCCACCACTCCGCGCATGAAACGTGACGTGCAATGTAGGGTGAACGGTCGCCTTGCTTGCAAAGGTTTAGCACGTTCTCCCGATGACGATGAGATGGCGATCCGCTCACCCCATCACATTTCACGTGCTTACCTACTTTGGGGGGCTCGTGTGGCTTTGCCTCGAGGTCTTGCTATCCAAGACCTTACCCAAGCACCAGGTAACTGAAACTTTGTTGTGTCCCTGAAATACAAAGTGTCACGCGACAGTATAGGATCCAACAGGTATGCGATTACTTGTGTGCGAGATGCCGCTTGTCAGCACAACGGGGACATGCGATGCTCTCCAGGTTGCACAAGCACCGAAGAACAAATAGGTCAGCAAAGAATTGAAACAGGCATCGATATCATGCAGTCAATATTCATTGCATGTTACCCATATATCTCGCGCAAGAGATCTGCCTCCGCATGAAATATGATGTCGCGCCTTGGTTGAGAAACACGGTGGATATCATGCAACTACCGTGGGTACTCGACATCAGTTTCCAGACCCGATCGGGCTGGTCATCACTCCAAATCGGACACGGTGTCGACTGCAATGTTGACAGCGAAGGCCTCCTCAAATTGGTTATTGTGAGATACGGCAATTTCCCCCCCTCAACACTCGTAACAGCGCACCTGGAACCTGCCTCATCAAGGATACCAACGTCTTGCTCACTGACCGGTCGAAACGACCCTCGACGACGTTAAAGACGATCGCAGGACAATCAGATCAGAGGCGAAACACGGGCGCATCTTATACCCAAACGTGTACAAACGGGTTTCGTGGAAATCCCCGCCAGGAATGACTTACGTAGTGGGAATATCACGTAGAGATTCGAATGATCTCCCGCGGACGTATCAGATTTCCGGGGAGCAACATGGTGATGTGACACCTAACGGGAACTTCGGTACGCGTTCCGTGTCAATCCAGGCCCCTCTAGCCCTGATTCATGCATTGCGGGCGAAGGTTCAGAATGTCACTTGCTTGTTCTGCCACACGAAGTGACCGCGGGATGCATGCCAAAGATTTCGGACGATTAGACTAGAGTACAGCAGTGGACGTGATGTGGCGTGCGATGGCAAGTACGATAGTACTATATTGGAATGTCAAACAAGTTAGCGTGTTAATCAAAACAATGCGGCGAGGAAAACGAAGAAGTACAAAGCAAAGAGTCACGATAGCTGTTAGTACAGGTCCACGGTATGTATACACCATCTGTTGCTACACCGTAAGGATCATTTCAACGTGGTTTCATCGGGGAGGAAGGGGCACGGGTGCGGCGTTTGCGAGGCGAACCCTGTAGTTCACCAAGATAGACGTCGTCGTAGCTGCGGAAAATACATTGGCCGTTTTCCTGGTCAGTGAGCGTGGCCCAGACGCAATGCCAGGATCGATCTTCACGAAACTTGAATGCGACGCCGATGTGATTTTGATCCCACCGCTGCTCTCTCTGTTTCGAGTGGAACGCTTTGTCGGTCAATGTGATGAGAACGCAGTCCTCGATGGTGAAGGCAACGTCGAGGTTACCATCGGCGGCGTCGAGGAGGGACGCTAGAGTAGGATCCATTTCGAGCTCTTTAGGAAGACCGCTGCAATGCGTCAATATGAATCTGATGGCTATATCTCAATGGGCTCACCGATGTATCGGGTCGTAACCATCGACGAGGATCTGGTAGGAGGTATCGTCTGAGAAGCGCAATTGCATGCTCGGGTGTTTGGATGAGCGCTGAATTTTAGTGAGAACCTTTCCAACGAGGATGGATGGGTCGACGCCGACGCTATCTAGGCGACGCGGGACGGGACGACGACGGGACTTCATGGGGGATGGGGGAGTACTGCTGCCCACGGAACTGGGCTCTGGGCTGGACATCGCGCATGGAAGGATGTTATAGGCTGTGACGGTGGACAATGGGGGAAAAAGAAAGTGACAGTGACGAGATTCGAACTCGCGCGGGAAACCCATCACGGATTGAGGATGGACCTAAACGTGACGCCGTAACCACTTGGCTACACTGCCGTGTGGAAGGTGGAACTGTGGACAATGGAGTGGGGTGTGCGCCGCATTGAGAGAGGAACCGACGGGTCGGGTTGTGAGCGGGGGTGATCGAGGACGACCATGCAGCGTCCCCTCGGCCCACGCACTCTCCCTCGCTCCCAGTCCCCCTCCATCCCAGAAATCCGCCCACTCCACATACGCAAAGTCGCCCCAGATTCCCCTTCCCTCCGTCCCCCATCGCCCGCATCAGTCCCCCTCTCCTCCTCCCCGACCCCCTCCCGTCCCCTCCTCCCCGGCGCTTCCCCCGCACCAAGACCCAGCGGCCTGCGCCCAAAGCTACAGCT